>ML267286.1:22102-38264 GCA_005239495.1 Nicotiana undulata
GTAACAGTTCCATGCTCATCGAGTTTATTCCTGAAGACCCACTTGGTGCCAATTATTGATCTGTCCAGTGGTCTGGGTACCAAGTTCCATACTTGACTTCTTTCAAATTGATTCAGCTCCTCTTGCATAGCAGTTACCCAGTCAGCGTCTTTCAGGGCTTCAACAATGTTCTTTGGTTCAATCATGGAAAGAAATGCATCAAATGCACACAGATTTTTCAAGGAGGATCTAGTTTTGATTCCAGATCTTAGGTTTGTTATGATGTTCTCAAGAGGGTGAGAACTCTGATATCTGTGTGGTTTGAGAACCAGTTGTTCACTTCTGGATTGTTCCAAGTTGTCTTGTTGCTGTGGAATAGGATTAGGGCCAGTATTTTCATGAAGAATTCCCCTTATCGAGTTGCGTGGGGTTGTTGAACCTGGTCCATCACTTGTTCCATCTCCCATAGATGCTTCAATGTAGTCATTTCTCCTCACCAGTCCAAGCTCCTCATCTTCTGGTTCCTGTCTCTCAGATAAAGTGTTAGTTTCATCAAAGACAACATGTACACTTTCTTCTACACACATAGTTCTTTTATTGTATATTTTATAAACTTTTCTATGTGTAGAATATCCCAAGAACACTCCCTCATCACTTCTGGGACCAAATTTCTTAAAGAATCTTTGCCATTATTATGCACATAACACTTTCATCCAAAAGCCCTAAGATGGGATATGTTGGGATTTCTCCCTTTAAGTAATTCATAAGGAGTTTTCTCTACCAGAGGTCTGGTCATGCATCTATTGATAATATAACATGCAGTGTTAATTGCTTCTGCCCAGAAGCTGTGAGGTAGTTTGCTTGATAGAAGCATGGTTCTTGCCATGTCTTCAAGAGTTCTGTTTTTCCTTTCAACAACCCCATTTTGCTGTGGGGTTCTAGGAGCAGAAAAATTGTGATTCACACCATGTTCATCACAGAACTCAGTAAACTTAGCATTCTCAAACTCAGTACCATGGTCAGATCTAATGGATGCTAGTTGATGTCTTAATTGATTCTGAATCTTCTTGACAAATGAGGTGAACATTTCAAATGCTTCATCCTTAGATGCCAAGAACAAGGTCCAAGTGAACCTTGAGAAATCATCTACTAGTACCATAACATATGTCTTTCCACCTCTACTTAGAGTTCTCATGGGACCACAGAGATCCATATGAACCAGTTCCAACGACCTGGTGGTACTGACCATTTTCTTACTTTTTAAAGAAGACTTTACCTGCTTCCCCCTTTCACATGCCTCACAAACCTTGTCTTCTTTGAACTTAATGTTAGGAAGCCCTACCACTAAGTCCTTAGAGACCAGCTTGTTCAGTTGAGTTAGACTTGCATGACCAAGTCTTTTGTGCCACAGGAGGGGATCACTGTCCAACACACTAAGGAAAGTGAGTTCATTGTCAGACAGTGTGGAAATGTCAATGACATAGATATTGTTCATTATTTTTCCCTTCAAAACAATCTTGTCAGTAAGCAGGTTGATCACAAAACATTTTGTGGAAGTAAAAGCGACAAGGTTACATATGTCACATAGTTGTGACACACTGATAAGGCTATATTTCAAGCCATCTATCAGAGACACATGTTCAATTGAACGTGTGTCATCTTTACCTACCTTGCCGATCCCAATTATTTCACCTTTCTTTCCGTTTCCAAAGGAGACATTTCCTCCTTTGAGGTTTTCAAGTGAAAGGAACCGTTCCTTGTTCCCTGTCATATGCTTAGAACAACCACTATCCAAAAACCAAAACTGGCTGCCTCCCTTCACTTGTACCTTCAAAAGAAATCAGGGGTTAGTTTTAAGAACCCAAACTAGTTTGGGTCCCTTTCCATGAGAGAATGGATGAATCAGATTTTTTCTGGCCCAATTTGGTAGCCAATTTTTCTTTTTAATGAATCTCTAATTTTTCTGACTGGCCTTTCTTTTGCAGAACACTCATATTTAGAGTGGCCAGTCTTCCCACGATGGGTGCAAACTTTATTTTCAGGGAGAGTGAGATACTTGCTTTTGGGATCCCATTTAGGCAATTGACTCCCAAAACCAAGCCCTCTCTGGTTGCTACTATGATTCTCTTGGAGCCATATTAAATCATCAGAAGACTTATTCCACTAACGTGTTCTATATAATTCATGTTTGACTTTGCCAAGTTCTTCTTTAAGAGACTTTATCTGCTCATCTTTGGCGTACATTTTATCTTTCAATTTACCTAAGTCTTCTTTTAACTTCGCATGAGAGTGATCAACTAACTTTTTACTAGATCATAGTCTTAACTTTAAATTTTCAGATTTTAGTTCTAGAATCTTAGCTTTGAGTGGTTGAACCTGGTTCATCAAGAAAGTGTTTTTATTTTCAGATTCACTGACCCTTATTTCTAGGTCCATGCATTTTGATCTCAGCATTGCACACTCTTTAGATAGTAGATCTTTCTCTTTAGAGTTCTCCTCAGAATCATCAATGAAGTCAAGTAGCAACTCAGAGAGTTTCTCCTTAGATAGAAACTTTATTTTTGTTTTAAGATGTGAGATACTTACCTGTGGTTCTTCATAAGTCTCCTCATTAGATTCTCCAATTAGTAGTAGTTTTCTTGGGTTGGACAAGTTCCTTCTTCCAGTTCTTTTTTTCATATCTCTCCTTCCTCCATTCTACTTCCCACTGGGGGCAGTTCTTGATGAGATGATCAGTTTTTCCATACTTGTAGCATCCCTCATTAGCTGGCCTTTCAGGAGCCTTTGCCTTGTTGAAGTTTCCCCCTTTAGAGATGCCTTTATTCCTCATGAGAAAGTTCCTGAATTCTTTGGTGATCATGGCCATCTCATCATTCTCCAAATCTGCTCCCTCTGTTATCCTTAGTGCTAGACTTCTTTCTTTCTTTGGGGCATCCATTTTCATGGTCTGCCTTCTGAGTTCATAAGCAGTAAGGTTGCCAATCAACTCATCTAGTCTAAGGGTTGCCATATTTTTGGATTCCTGAATGGCAGTTATCTTGCTTTCCCAGGAGATAGGCAGAACCCTTGTCAAAATCTTCTCAACCTTGTCTTCTTCAAGGATGACTCTTCCAAGAGACTTGAGTTCATTAGTCAAGGTTGTGAACCTTGTGTACATCTCCTGAATTGTTTCACCTTCCTTCATAGTGAAGTTTTCATACTGAGAGTATAGCAATGTACCTCTAGACCTCTTCACTTGAGTTGTTCCTTCATGTGCCACTTGTAGAGTATCCCAGATTTCCTTGGCAGTGGTGCAGCTTTGGATTCTGCTGTATTCATCTGGGCCTAGTCCACACACTAGCCACTTCTTGGCCTTGGCATTCTTCTCCCATTTCTTCAGATCCTCAGTTGTGCAGTCAGCCCTAGTTTTAGGCACATCTACTCCTTCAGCAGTTTTCTTCATTGTTGCAAGTGGTCCATCAGTGACTATGTCCCAGAGTTCATAGTCCCCTCCAATAAGGTGATCCTTCATTCTATTCTTCCACCAAGAATAGTACTGGTTGTTGAAGAGTGGTGGCCTTGCAGTTGATTGTCCTTCCTAGTTCCCAAGTGGTGCACTCATCTTGATCTTTTCCTAGGTGTTAGCCTCTTCAAGGATAACCTGCTCTGATACCAATTGTTGTTTTAGACTTCAATACTACACAATATTATAAGTTAATTGTGCAGTACCCAATTTCCGAGTGCTGTCTAATAAGAAGAACCTGGTTCTTCTTAGTCTACTACTTACTACTATTTTACGGAATAATTAAGAAGTAATAGTAAAGATACTGAGATTTTTACGTGGAAAACACCTGGTTAAAAAGGTTAAAAAACCACGACCTACTCCTCAGTAGGATTTTCTCAAAACTCTTCACTAAACTCTGAGCCAAAAACGGACTTACAAAATAAACTCTTTTGTAATCCTAGGACTAATTCTAATCCTCTTTGTATCAACTAGCCTCTAGCAAATTTCTACAGAATACAAGCTAAATCTAACTTGATCAGGTTGTACCTATTACAATTGCTTCTATGAAAGGTGATAAGATACAGTATTTAAACTCCTACTACAATCAACTAGACTCAATATACAAACGATGGAACTGTTTCTTCTAGTTGAACTGTAGACTTTGTATTCGCACAACAATTCTACTTGCAAAAGCTATGGAACTTTTGCTTCAGAACTTGATTCACTTTTGCACTTGTGCGTCACTTTTTTCAACAGTAATACACTGATTATTTATAGAGTCCGTTTGTTGAGTCCATGATTCAATTCTGATCCAACTCTTCCTTGGTAAACGAGTTTGATAGTAACTGAACTTCCTTCCTCTATTTCTGTCCTAGCTGAAAGCAACTTCTATCTTCTCTTATCAATTTGCAACCTTTTCGTATTAGGAGACATTCTCTTAGTTCTTTGATACTTAGCAATCACTGATATCTCCTAGACTTGTACGATTTTTGATCCAACTGCTTCATTCAGAAGTGTATGCTATGATGGACCTGGTTCAACTGGACGCCTTTTGTCAATCTTCAAAACCCATTCAGTGACATAGGCCAACAACAACAATGGAAAGGACTCCCTAGGTAAGTTTGGTCCCAAAAGTGATGAGGGAGTATTCTGGGATATTCCTCACATATTAAGGATTATAAAATTTATAACAAAAGAACTATGTGTGTTGAAGAAAGTGTGCATGTGGTTTTTGATGAAACTAACATTCTTTATGAGAGACAGGAATAAGATGATGAAGAAATTGGGCACTGGAGGAAGGAACAGGTGATGGAACAGGTTCATCCATCCCGGGCAACATGACAGGGGGAACTGAACAACAAGCTAATTCCCAAACCTCATTGGAACCTGTCTCTGATCTTGTTCCACAGCAATAAGGCACTGTAGGACTTCAAGTAATAACCAGTTGATGGTAAAACCACACAGATATCAATGTTCTCACCCCATTGAGAACATTATCACTAATCCAACCTCTCGAATCAAAACTAGATCTTCTTTGAAGAATCTTTGAGCCTTTGATGCTTTCCTATCTCTTATTGAACCTAAAAATGTAGTTGAGGCTTTGCAGGATGCAGACTGGGTAAATGAAATGCAAGAAGAACTCAACCAATTTGAAAGGAGTCAAGTTTGGCATCTGGTACCAAGACCCCTTGATAGATCAATAATTGGCACAACGTGGGTCTTTAGAAACAAACTTGATGAACATGGAACAGTTACAAGAAACAAGGCAAGATTGGTGGTTCAAGGATATATTCAGGAGGAAGGCATAGACTATGATTAAACTTTTGCTCTGGTGGAAAGGTTGGAAGCAATAAGGATCCTCATAGCCTTTCCAGCTTACATGGAATTGACCCTTCACCAGATGGATGTCAAAAGTGCCTTCCTGAATGGCTATCTAAAGGAAGAAATGTTTGTCAAACAACCTCCGGGGTTTTAGAACAAGGAGAATCCTAATCATTTGTACAAGCTTGACAAAGCACTGTATGGACTCAAGAAAGCCCCAAGAGCATGGTATGAAAGGCTATCAAAATGCTTGCTTGAGCATGACCAAAAGAGAGGTAAAATTGATATTACTCTATTCCTGAAGGAAAAAGGTAAAGATCTCTTAGTAGTTCAGATTTATGTCGATTGCATAATCATTGGAGCAACCACTAAAAAGCTAAGTAAAGAATTTGCTAAACTAATGGGGAGTGAATTTGAAATGAGCATGATGGGTGAGCTTAATTTCTTCTTAGGCTTACAAATTAAACAAAATTCAAATGGAACTATGATCCATCAACAAAGGTATGTGAAAGAGTTGCGTAGAAGATTTAAAATGGAAGACTCGAAAGAAATTGACACTCCTATTGCAACAACCACAAAACTTGATGTAGATGAACCTTATTCATCTGTTGATCAAAAGTTGTATAGGGGAATGATTGGCCCATTGTTGTATCAAACTGCCAGCAGACCTGACATTCATTTCAGTAGGACTTTGTGCAAGATTTCAATCTACTCCAAAAGAATCTCACTTAAATGAAGTAAAGATAATCCTAAGATACTTAAAAGGCACCACTGATATATGTCTTTGGTATCCAAAAGGTAGTAACTTTAATCTTGTGGGATATGTTGATGCTGACTATGCAGGTTTTCTAGTGGATAGAAATAACACCTCAGATATGGCACACTTTCTGGGCTCATGTCTTGTATCTTGGGCCACTAAAAAGCATAATTCTGTAGATCTATCCACTGTTGAGGCTGAGTATGTGGCTGCAACCTCATGTTGTGCTCAGTTATTATGGATTAAACAACAATTGATGGATTTTGGAATAGTGGTTGGATGTATCCCTATCTTTTGTGACAACACTAGTTCTATCAGTATGACAAAGAACCCCGTTCATCATGAAAGAACAAAGCACATAGATGTTAGACACCATTTTTACAGCCAACTATAAGAAGGGATTGATATATATTGAATTTTGTGCTACTGATAAACAGATTGCTGACATCTTTACAAAAGAACTAAGTAGAGAGCATTTTGAAAGGAACATGTTAGAGTTAGGGATGATTAAGATCACCTAATTGAACCAGTTCAAAATGTAATTGAAAAAAAAGGAAAAACAATTTTATGGCTAGAAATTCTGAAATTTGTGTAAATAATCAAATTAATTGTTGCTCAGTCTCATGATGTAACTAGCATACTCTTTTTCCATGTTTTGATATGACTCATTGGTTACTAATGATTTGTTTCCTATTGTTGAAGTTGAGGCTCGATCAAGAGGTTTCTTACATGTTGAACCTGGTTCATCTGAATGGCGAGGTATGTGTTCTCCACCATACACATTTTGAAATATTAATAGTTAATCATGAGAAAAACTCTACCCAAAACAAGATCTTTTCAAAATATAGACTTTATCCTATTTTTGAACCAGTTTCGTCATCTCTTAGAATCACATCAAAATTAAAAGCCTAGAAAATAGGGTAGCAGTAACCGTCATCTCTAACTGACATTTACAAAATTGATTAGAATTCTTTTTGACCCAAAATACTGCCGTTATATATTAATTACCCACCCTATTTAAAACCCCCATCATCATCACTTCTGTAAGCCATCATCAACTTCATAACCGTTGAAACCCTTTCATCCCTCTGCTCCAAACCTTGATCCTAATTTCCTTTTCTTCTTCAATCAAAATAAAAATGGTTTATACTCCAGCACCTGCTACACCATATTCGACCTCTTCTTCCACACCTCAATGCAGTACTACACCCCCGCAATCCATCTACACTCCATCTCAGTCCCATCCCACCACCCCTCGACAAAATCCCATTCCGTCTCAGCCAAGCATCACAGTTCCTCAACAAAGCCCTAATCCAGAACCTAGGAGAAAGAGGGTCAAAATGCTTTCTAGGAAAACATTGGCTACAAGCTTTCTCGCTAAAAGGTTGAATGCTAAACTTCAAGCTAGTCAGGCTCAAGAATCAGAAAACTTTAGTGACTCTTTCAAGTTAGCAACTGAGGGGGAAGCAATAGTTTAATCTGATTGTGACCATGTATCATCTGTTTCAAAAAATAGGTCTGAGGCTGATTCTGAAATTGCTGAGAATAGGTTTGTCCTTATGGGGTCTGTGGTTGATGTGGAGGTACCAGAGGAGACAAGGTGGTAAAAATAAAATTGAGAAAGAAAAGGAGAGAGATGGAGGTAGGAGCGATGTGAGGGGAACAATAGAGGAAGCTACACCATTGGCTATCTATGGCTCTAAACCAGTAGTAGTAGGAAAATGAGCCACAAAGTTAAGGGAAGTGACTCAGGCGAGGCTGCTGAGGGCTTAGCAAATCTTGGAACGGCTACAGATGAACATGGTTCATCAATTGAGGAGACCTTAGCAGATTTTATGAAAATGCTAGGAGAAAGTTATAAACCAAAGAAGAAAAGGACTCCCAAGGCTAAGAAGGCTGAAACTGCAGGAGCAAGTAAGAAGAGAAAAGCCACTCCCTCTGCTGATTCTGAAACTTTTTTTCCAATAGGAAGAACTACAAGAAGTGCAATTAGGCAGATTAAGGAGGAGTTACAAAAGGCTTTGAAGGAGAGTAAGAGAAAGAGAGTTGAGAAGGGTAAGGAGAAAGTTGCTGAGCTTGTAGAGGCTATTGAGATTGAAGAGATAGACCTGGTCCATCAAGAGGAACAAATGGCAGAAGTTGAGGTTCAGATCCCCAAACCAAAGAAAGCCAAGACTTCTTCCAAGAAGTTCGCATCCGTGCCTGCTGCACCCTCAACTGTAGCCAAGAGAACCAGGTATACAGTAAAATCAAATAAGGTTCAAATTGATGAAGCGGAGGATTGGAGTGCTGAAGAGGCAGATGAGTCTGCTGGAGAGAAGGACAATTTGACAAAGTTTGGGAAGCGCACCATTCTGAAGGGGATATTACTGAACAATATGGAGGAATCTGGTATGGTCTATCTGATGGATAAGCTTGAGGTGCAGAGCTGGAAAGACATGGTCCTTCAGTTGGATGGGAGGCTGGCCAGAAGTGAGATAGTCGAGTTCATGGCCAATGTTGTAGTCATGGACGACAGAGTCTCTAGCCAAGTAAAGGGGACCAAAATTTCTTTTGATTACATCGAATTGGGATAAGTTCTTGGGATTCCGTCTGAAGGCTATGATGATTACATCGAGAAGAAGTGGCCCATCTTTTATGCTCTTCCTACTGCTCTGCAAATCATAAGAAGGTCATGCGACAATGAAGAGGAGGCTGAACCAAGGGCAGTCTACAAGAGTGAGATGAAGCCCCCTCACAAAGTGGTGTTTGAATTCAGCAACAAATGTGTACTGCCAAGACAAGAGAGAAGGCACATAGCCAACTACATGGACTTAGTTCTCATGGAGTGCATGGACAGTGGAAAGCAGATCAACTGGCCTTACTTCATCATTCAGCTGCTAGACAGGGTGGTTAAGGGTTCCCAGGCTCATGCCATTCCATATGACTTCATCCTCACAATTGTACTTGCTCACTACAAGGTGCCTCTGAAGAAGGCAGAAATGGCCACTGTCAAGGATCACTTTGGTAAAAATACTCTTCTGGACTGTGACTATGTTGTCAATGTTCCTGACAATGAACCTGGTTCATCCAGGAAGACACATGTGAACAACAAAGTCAGAGCACTTGTGCAGGAAGGTGGGGATAAGGATGCAGAAATACTTCGACTGAAGAACCTCTTGGCACAAGTTGAATCTGAGAGGGATGCTCTCAGAACTGAGCTTGCTAAAGAAAAGGAGAAGAATGAGAGGATTCTTAAGAATATGTTATCTCTTCTTCAAGCCAAAAACCCAGCCTCCAGCCCTTCCCAGCCTTAGTAGTCCAGCCTATGTTCGTACTTTCAGTGACCCAGATTAGGGATTTTTCTTGTTTTTTTGCTCATGGTGTTAACTATTTTTTTGTGAATTGTGGTTGAACAATGCTCTCTATCAATGAATTTTACTGCTTTTGCTCTTAATCTTGTTTCTTTTTCTTTGATAGTTTGCATTCTTGGTTTACTATTGATGATTAATCCATGATTGCACTTGCAGTTGCCACAATGGCCATGAGTAATTCTTATATATCTGGGATTTCTAACATTTTGCAACTTTTCGATGATGCCAAAAGGGGGAAGATGTGATATACTTTGAACATGTGATATTTTTAACCTAATGAACCTGGTTCTTTATGATAAATTCTTAATATTCTGGTGTCAATGTTGGATTAAGTTGGTTACAAGCCTAAGCACAGAGTTTGTCATCATCAAAAAGAGGGAATTTGTTGGCCCAAGAAACTGAATTGTTTTGAAGTTTGACAAAAGAACTCACAGTTGAACCATGTCCATCACTGGAGACACAGACACATTCAGAGTTTGAGGCACGTGATGTGCACATGCAAGAGATAAATGAAATTTGTGAATTAGAGAGATATCTACTGATAAAAAAGATTGCAAAACGATAAGGAGAAGGACTCCTTATTCAGTAACAACATAATCAAGATAAGGAAGGATTAAAGGAGTTGAGATTAACTAGAACTCTTCCACCAAGGAAGAGCAGCATCAGAATTCTAGTAAATCTCTTGTCTACTAATCCTATATATTGCTCAGTGTTCTTATTGTATAGGTACGCACAAAAGCAGAAGCTAAGTAAGAATTGAGAGCAAAATTAGCAAGGCAATTTTGCAAGCAGTTCGTGTGAGAATTAAGTGTGCGACTCTGAAGCTACTTGAACCAGCTAGAAGAACCAGTTCCAACTGTTGTCTTTTAGTCTAGTTTATTTGTAGTAGGTGATGTCAACTTGTACCTTTTCAGCTTTATCTAGAAGCATCTGTAATAGGTACTGTGTATTTCAAGTTATAGCTAACTTGGATTTTGTCGCAAATAGCTAGAGGCTAGTTTGCCACAAAGGGATTAGAGGTAATCCTTAGGTTTATAAAGAGTTTGTAAATGATCTTTGGCTTACTTATTTAGTAAAAAGTTTGGGAAAATCCTACTGGGAAGTAGGTCGTGGTTCTTTTCACCTTTTGAGCCAGGTGTTTTCCACGTAAAAATCTATGCATTCTCTACTTTCTGTATTTATTATTCCCCAAATAGCAGGAGTTGGAACACATAGAAGAACCATGTCCTTCTATAACAAGTGCACGCAAAAATTGGACACAATACAAATCACCCCCCCTGTGTGGTATTGACGTTGAAAACATCATCTACCTCGTGTCTCCGATTGAGGAATGACAACTACTAAAGTCTCTGTAACGATCCAGTCCGTCGTTACGTAAAAACTTGAAGTATAATTGTTGTTGTTGACTTGATATAGATTGGTTATACTGTAATTGATGTATTAGAGTTGATAGGCTTGAAATCAAATGGATGTAGTGAGAATTCAGTCAATTAGTCTTTTAAAATAGCCTTAAAAAGAGAAAAGTCAACTAAGAGTTGACTTATTAGGAAATGACCTCGGAATACGTATTTTATGGTTCGAATAGCTTCGTTAGGTGATTTGGGACTTAGGGGTATGTTCAGAACAATTTTTTATGTCCGATTTAGAATTAGGCTTGATTTGGCGAAAGTTAGTTTTTGGTGATTTTCGGTCGGCAGTGGAAAATAGGCTATCGGAGTCGAAATGGAATTCCGATAGTTGGAACAGGTCCGTAATGTAATTTTGGACTTGTTCACAAAGTTTAAGGTCAATCGGAGTTGATTTGGATAATTTCAGCATCATTGGTGAATTTAAGAAATTTCAAAGTTCTTAGGCTTGAATCTAATGTAATTTTTGTGTTTTGATGTTAGTTTTGGTGTTCCGAGAGTGCAACTAAGTTCGAATGATGTTATGGGATGTGTTGGGATATTTGGTTGGGGTCCCGAGGGGCTCGGGATTGATCTCGGATGGTTAACGAGCACGTTTGGACTTAGGACAAAATGCTGGTTTTCTGGTGTTAGCGCATCAGGAATTTGTTCACCGCGATCGCGAGGAATGGTCCGCGATCGCGTAAGGTTAAAGGAAGGCAGGGGAAATTTGTGCATCGCGATCGCGGAAGTGAGGGTGCGATCGCGTAAGGTGGGTGGCTTAAGCAGTGCGATCGCGTGGACTTGATCGCGATCGCGTAGGGTCAGTCAGGCGCGTGGGGAGTGAGGTCAATCGTTCTTCGTGATCGCGTGAGAATGGCTGCGATCGCGTAGGTTGAGGCCCTATTGAACCGCGATCGCGTGAGCTGCGTTGCGATCTAAGAGGTCTGGGGGATTGGTCAGTGCGATCGCAGGGCTAAGGCTGCGATCGCGGAGAGCAAATCACTGGGCAGTTAAGTAATAAACCCTCCGTGACTTAAACCCTCTTTTACACCATTACTGAGCGGAGGAAAGCTTTTTGGACGAATTTTGAAGGAAATAATCAGTGGGTAGCACAGAGGTAAGTAATTTGATTATTAAAACCCATTTGTGGGTGATTATAGACCATAATCCCAGCCTTTAATTCATGAAAATAGTAGAAAAATAGGATTTTGGGGCATGAGATTATGAGACCTTCAAGGGTCGATTTGAGGGGTCAAACAAACTCAGATTTTGGTGTTCTTTATATGTAGGAAATCGTGAGAAGATGAAGAACACTTTTCTGTAAAAATTTCTGAATTTCGGGATGCGGGCCCGGGGGTATGGTTTTGCCCAGTTTTTAATTTTTGAGTAAATTTGATATCTTTCGATTGGAGATTTTTCCTTAAGCATATATTGGTGATAAAAATCTGAACTTGGTAGATTTAGAGTCTTCGGAGGTTGATTCGAGAGGCAAGCATGTTGTGGAATAGTTCCGGGATAGTTTTGAGGTAAGTAATGTCTTTAAATCATGTCCTGATGGTATGAAACCCCGGACTATGCACCCTTTCACGGGTTTTGAAATAAAAAGGTGGAAACTTTGGAAACATCTTTCCTATTTAGGCGACTATTGAGTTGCTAAACCGACTTTTAAGCCTATGCTTAAATTAGTACTATTTTATTATGATATGATTTGGGTTGTAAGCCGTGTTTGGGGCCTAGTGCCGATCTGTTTACCCCTTGGGGGACTGTTTTACTGTGTTTCCTCACTTGATATGTTGTGATTTACACTCAGTCTTTTCTTGATAAATTGTTTTGACACTCAGAGTATTTTGATACTATTTCTTGAAAATGAAACACTGTTTTGGGTCGAGAACCCGGTTTGTTTATGGCCTAAAGGCTAATTGAGTGTGTCTCACTAAGTGAGGCTTTCAGGCCTATAATGTGAGGAGGCTTCCAGGCCTTATGAGAGAGGTGAGGAGGCTTCTAGTCTTATAAGTGATGTGAGGAGGCTTTCAGGCCTTATGAGTGATGTGAGGAGGCTTCCAGGCCTTATAAGAGATGTGAGGAGGCTTCCAGACCTCATGAGAGAGATGAAAAGGCTTCCAGGCCTTATGTTATTATTGCGCTTGGGCTGTCGGAGCCCCTCCGGAGTCTGTAACACACCCTAGTGAGCGCCGGTACTGATTGAGTAATGATGATTGCCCGCGGGGCTGATACTGAGTGATGATTGATACTGAGTGATGATCGATATTGAGTGATTGAGGGAATGCCTGAGGGAAACTGTTATGAGAAATGATTTTGGCCCGAGGGGCAGTTTTGTGATGATTTTACTAGTTTTCGAACTACGATTTACTTCATTTTCAACTGGTTTACTGAGGATTTTACTGAGATATACTGATGTTGCACTTGTTTACAAGGGATTTCTGGAAACTAATTTCGAACTTAATATTTTGATGAATACTACATGGTGACTTGGTGTTTTACTAATTTTGTGAAATTGTGTATTTGTACTGTGTGTTTTACATTACTCAGACTGTGATTTATTTTCATTACTACTGAGTTGGCGTACTCATAAAGACTCCCTATGCCTCTGTGCACAGATTCAAGTGACGGTCTGGAGCAGTAGCTGTCCTTGCTTGTTGTTGCAGATTTACTGGATTTCGAGGTAGCTATTCAGCGTCCACAGCTTCTCCATTTCCCTTCCTTATTTAGCTTTAGTATTTGATTCAGAGACATATATTATAGTTTTAGTAGAGTTAGATTTATTTATTCTTAGATGCTCATGACTATTGACTCCAGTTCTTAGGAGGTTGTTTAGGCTAATATGGGAACGCTAAGACATTTATTACATTATTTATGCTATGGTTGCATGTTTATTATCAAATTGTGAACTGTTATAATTGAATAAACTCGTAGTAAGGTGATGGTTGGCTAGCCTAGTTTCAAGATAGGCGCCATCACGGCCTGTTAGGATTTAGGGTCGTGACAAGTTTGTATCAGAACTCTAGGTTACATAGGACTCAACGGTCATGAGCAGGTTTAGTAGAGTCTTGCCGATCGGTACAGAGACGTCTGTACTTATCTTCGAGAGGCTGCAGAACCCTTAGGAAACATTCCACATTCTTGAATTCTTATCGTGTGAATCCATTTATTCAGCCCTAAAACGTAACTCTTTGAATTCCTTTCATATATTCGAATGCGCACGTGAGCGCTTGATATCAGTTGTGCGTCGACAACTTGTGACTTCCATGGAGGAGATGTGATTGTTTTTAACATGTTAATAATGGGCCAGTCGGAATGACTTGAGGCTGGATTTTGTTTGTGGCTTGAGTGTTGAGATTGTATTTGGATGAGCACATGTGTTAGGGGACTTGTATGTCTGTTGGTGTCCTTATTGATGGAACTTTGTGACTAGATGACTATATGGTGAGTGTGATCGGATAGTTAGATGTATTCAGGTTGTTTGATTGTGACCAAAATGAATTAGCGGGAGATGTGGCAAGAACCATTGATTATTTGACTTCTGTATTGAGTTAGAATATGGCTTCGAGTTATGAGTATTGAAGGACCTCTCGTGTAGTTAGTTGTGGAGTGAAGTGGGTTTTCCTGTTATGTTATGAGTTCATGTGATGTCTTTTGAGCTGACCAAGTCTCCAACAACGTTCATGCATTTGATTAGCGGTGTATTCATCCGTATTATAACTCCTTTGTTATTGTATTTATTGATGGCATCCTGTCGTACTCTCGTAGCCAGGGATAGCATACTCGGCATTTGATGATGGTATCACAAGGATATAGGGAGGAGAAGCTTTGTGCGAAGTTCTCCAAGTGTGAATTGTTGGCTCAGTTCAGTAGCATTCTTGGGACACGTGGTGTCCAGTGAAGGTATCTATGTGGTCAGACGAGTGTGAGTAGAGCTTCCAGAAGCTCAAGATTTCCTTGCCTACAACTCTAGTGTTAGTATTGCCATAAACTTCGGATTCTTATACCGCTAAATGTGATGTCTTGGGGGCAGGCAGTGGTTGTTTTCTAATGTAGGAAGGTATGGTAATTGCATGATAGCTATGATTTTTGGAAGTGTATAAAAAGATAACATTTTGAGATTAAGCAGGTAGGGGTATCTCCTGCGGGTTGTCTTGAGGTGTGTGACCCTTATGTTTATCTGTAGCAAGTTCTTTTCTACCAGTAAATGATGTATGTTGTAATTTGAGTTTAGCACGCTTGTGGGAGTTGGCATGATCATTACAATGGTGAATGCGAGATTTGCATACGGGTTGAGGGTTAGATGGCCTGGGTCATATGAGCGTATGAAGGATTTAGTTGAATCCCGCCACAATATGGTGGCAGTGATAATGTGTGGGCATTGTGAGTTATTGTTTGTCTAGATCATTGGCTTTGAGCTAAGTGGGCGAGTCCGCTAATGATAAGTTGACTACACGATTATGTGATGTATTGGTTTTGATTCGAGGTATGTTGGTGAATCAGTTATGACCCACATCGGTGGAGTTTGGGAATGACTCGAGTGATGGAAATTCTTCGATACAGGTTGTAACGTACTTTACGGATAGTAGAATTCATTGAATTATGGAGTTGTAATAGTAAGTGTAGAGTGTGCAATGTATGAGTGTGCTTGTTAATTCAATGGTGTGGATTACTTTCCTAGTATGTGGATTGCAAGCGGGGTCAGGTCGTTCTGTTTACTTGGTTAGTGTAATTGAAATTGCGTAGAGCAAATGACGTTCGAGAATGGNCTTTAAATCGCAGGAAGTCTCGTTAGGGTAAATATTTCTAATGTGGTGCTTTGTGGATATTTGAGAGAGTATTCAGCGGATTATGAGCCTTAGACGATATATTTTTATGCTCGGGTTTCGTGCGGTGAGTCGGGATTGAGAATTGTGGTATTATGGCAAGAAGAAGTATCAATTCGAAGGTGAGTCAGGAGGAACTTGGATAAATAGGACAACTTGGTAGTAGGTCAGATCGGCATGATAAGGTATATGGTTAGTTCCTTAGGTGTTTATGAGGTACTGATATGTTACATGTATTTCTTAGCAATTTTCTTAGAATTTTATGGCATGCGTAGCTTGGTTGAGTTAGAAGGATTCAGTTCTGGCGGTTTGGTGTTGTACAAATGTGATTAGGGAGTTCTTGATTATTTCTACAACGGTTAGAGATGTATATTTTCTACTGGCGTGAGGGTCATGTGATGTATGGTGACTTTGCTTCTAAATGGGATAAATGGAAAGTTCTTAACTAGTTGGGTACGTAGTTGTTTGTGGCTAGGAATGGAGCATGAATTTCTCATATTTATCATAGGATGCATGGCGTATGCAGTATTTTGTGTATAGTGGAGAGTGGCATA
>ML267286.1:38386-87866 GCA_005239495.1 Nicotiana undulata
AGGTCAGAACTGGCAGTTTCAGATGATTAGGTAAAGGATACCACTATTGCGAGGATGGATGAGAGTATACATTCATAAATGACAATTTTCTTAAGACAATGTGTTTGAGTAAGGGTGCATCATTGGTGTTACGACGCTCTCTTGTTGGATCGACTGCCGATATTCAAGTTTGTTGGTGGCACAGAAGAATTATAGGAGTATCCCCGTGGAATGATTGACTATTAGAGACGTGTTATATGGTTGAGTGGTGGAATTGGGATCAGATATGGCAATTGGTGTGCCTCGTGGATTTTGAGACGGTGAGTTTTCATGAACATTGTAGTTGTGAACTACGAGGATGCGAGCAAAGCTAGTCAGGTGTTAGTATATATCATGATTCAGTCGTTATGAACGTTCAGAGAGTTATCTACCTGTTGTGGGTGACCACAATTGACTTAAAGTTATTGGTAGGCCAGTATGGGTGTTGCAGGATTGAGACGTATTGGTTATGTTCTTTCTAGTTCGGGTGGCATGGTATCGTCCGATTTCCCCGTGGTTATGGCAATGCACCTCGAGTAATTGATGTCGAATTTCGCATGGTTATTGATTTTGAGAAAGGTGGCTTGGAGTGTGTCAACTGGTCCAGTGGTTGGATGGGATCAGACCTTGCAGCTCAGTTAAGTAGAGGTATGATCCTTGGTGTCGGATTGGTGTGATATGGTGTCACGATGTGTATCAGGTTTTTAGCATGATGTGGTAATGGTAAGTGTTAGTGGCAGGATAGTCCTCTCGTGTGAGTCTTCTTTATTTAATGAATTGAGCTCTTGGTATGTGGTTATTGAGTGCACAAGTTATGGCTCTGGATGGTATTGATACTGATCGGACGAATGGTTGCCGATTTATGCGTGTTTCTTTTATCATCGGCAGTATATGGAAGTGTTAGAGCGAGGCATGGTTTGATAAGAGGTTATTGATTGGTATTGAGTTGTTGAACAACTATTGTGGTCAGGAGTTATCGCTATGAGTGGTTGAGCCACGCGGTATAATATGTGATTTCCTCTTGGGTTACGGATATGGTTTGATACAGCGTATTCAGACTATTTCAGCTTATAGTCGTGGAAATTTGAACTTGTAAATTATTTCAGAAGTGGAAACTTTGTTCTAAGGTTTTTGGTCAGGATTTGATAATTAAATTTCAGCTATGTTGTGTTATCAGACCTAGATGGGGGAGGGTGACGTGGTATCACCTCCGAATATGTGCATGGAAGGTTACACTGCAATTTTTGGTGGTGTTTGGAACAACTCTAGGAACGTTCGAGAACGAATGTTTGTTTAAGAGGGGGAGAATGTAACGACCCGGTCCGTCGTTACGTAAAAACCTACAGTGTAATTGTTGTTATTGACTTGATATAGATTGGTTATACCGTAATTGATGTATTAGAGTTGATAGGCTTGAAATCGAATGGTTGTAGTGAGAATTCAGTCAATTAGCCTTTTAAAATAGCCTTAAAAAGGGAAAAGTCAACTAAGAGTTGACTTATTAGTAAACGACCTCGGAATGCGGATTTTATGGTTCGAATAGCTTCGTTATGTGCTTTGGGACTTAGGAGTATGTTTAGAACAATTTTGTGATGTCCGGTGTAGAATTAGGCTTGAATTGGCGAAAGTTAGTTTTTGGTGATTTACGATCGGCAGTGGAAAATAGGCTATCGGGTTCGAAATGGAATCCGACAGTTGGAACAGGTCCGTAATGTCATTTTGGACTTGTCTGCAAAATTTCAGGTCAATCGGAGTTGATTTGGATAATTTCTGCATCATTGGTGAATTTTAGAAATTTCAAAGTTCTTAGGCTTGAATCCGATTTAATTTTGGTCTTTTGATGTTAGTTTTGGTGTTTCAAGAGTGCAACTAAGTTCGAATGATGTTATGGGATGTGTTGGTATATTTGGTTGGGGTCCCGAGTGGCTCGAGATTGATCTCGGATGGTTAATGGGCACTTTTGGACTTAGGAGAAATGCTGGTTTTCTGGTGTTAGTGCAGCAGGAATTTGTTCATCGCGATCGCGAGGAATTGTCCGCGATCGCGTAAGGTTAAAGGATGGCAGGGGAAATTTGTGCATCGCGATCACGGAAGTGAGAGTGCGATCGCGTAAGGTTAGTGGCTTAAGCAGTGCGATCGCGTGGACTTGATCGCGATCGCGTAGGGTCAGTCAGGCGCGTGGGGAGTGAGGTCAAACGTTCTTCGCGATCGCGTGAGAATGGCTGCGATCGCGTAGGTTGAGGCTCTATTGAACCGCAATCGCATGAGATGCATTGCGATCGAGGAGGTCTGGGGGATTGGTCAGTGCGATCGCAGGGCTAAGGTTGCGATCGCGGAGAGCAAATCACTGGGCAGTTAAATAATAAACCCTCCGCGACTTAAACCCTCTTTTACACCATTGTTGAGCGGAGGAAAGCTTTTTGGACGAATTTTGAAGGGGAAAATCAGTGGGTAGCACAGAGGTAAGTAATTTGATTATTAAAACTCGTTTATGGGTGATTATAGAGCATAATCCCAGCCTTTAATTCATGAAAAACAGTAGAAAAATAGTATTTTGGGGCATGAGATTATGAGACCTTCAAGGGTCGATTTGAGGGGCCAAAGGAACTCCGATTTTTGTGTTCTTTATATGTACGGAATCGTGAGAAGATGAAGAACACTTTTCTGTATAAATTTCTAAGTTTCGGGATGCGGGCCCCAGGGTCGGGTTTTGCCCAGTTTCGGATTTTTTCGTAAATTAGATATCTTTCGATTGGAAATTTTTCCTTAAGCATATATTGATGATAAAAATCTAAACTTGGTAGATTTTGAGCCTTCGGAGGTTGATTCGAGAGGCAAGCGTGTTGTGGAATAGTTCCGGGCTAGTTTTGAGGTAAGTAATGTCTTTAAATCCTGTCCTGAGGGTATGAAACCCCGGACTATGCACCCTTTCACAGGTTTTGAAATAAAAAGGTGGAAACTTTGGAAACATCTTTCCTATTTAGGCGACTGTTGAGTTGCTAAACCGACTTTTAAGCCTATGCTTAAATTAGTACTATTTTATTATGATATGATTTGGGTTGTAAGCTGTGTTTGGGGCCTAGTGCCGATCTGTTTACCCCTTGGGGGACTTTTTTACTGTGTTTCCTCACTTGATATGTTGTGATTTACACTCAGTATTTTCCTGATAAATTGTTTTGACACTCAGAGTATTTTGATACTACTTTTTGTAAAATGAAACACTGTTTTGGGTCGAGAACCCGGTTTGTTTATGGCCTAAGGGCTTATTGAGAGTGTCTGACTAAGTGAGCTTTTCAGGCCTATATTGTGAGTAGGCTTCCAGGCCTATATTGTGAGTAGGCTTCCAGGCCTTATGAGTGATGTGAGGAGGTTTCCAAGCCTTATGAGTGATGTGAGGAGGCTTCCAAGCCTTATGAGAGATGTGAGGAGGCTTCCAGGCCTCATGAGAGAGATGAGAAGGCTTCCAGCCCTTATGTTTTTATTGCGCTTGGGCTGTAATAGTCCCTCCGGAGTCTGTAACACACCCCCAGTGAGCGCCGGTACCGATTTAGTGATGATTATTGTCCGCGGGGCTGATACTGAGTGATGATTGATACTGAGTGATGATCGATATTGTGTGATTAAGGGAATGCTTGAGGGAAACTGTTATGAGAAATGATTTTGGCCCGAGGGGCAGTTTTGTGATGATTTTACTAGTTTTCGAACTACGATTTACTTCGTTTTCAACTGGTTTACTGAGATATACTAATGTTGCACTTGTTTTCAAGGGATTTCTGGAAACTGATTTCGAACTTATTATTTTGATGAATACTACATGGTGACTTGGTGTTTTACTGATTTTGTGAAATTGTGTATTTGTACTGTGTGTTTTATATTACTCAGACTGTGATTTATTTTCATTACTACTGAGTTGGCATACTCATAAAGACTCCTTGTGCCTCTGTGCACAGATTCAGGTGACGGTCTGGAGCAGTAGCTGTCCTTGCTTGTTGTTGTAGATTTACGGGATTTCGAGGTAGCTGTTCAACATCCACAGCTTCTCCATTTCCCTTCCTTATTTAGCTTTAGTATTTAATTCGGAGACATATATTATAGTTTTAGTAGAGTTAGATTTATTTATTCTTAGATTCTCATGACTATTGACTCCAGTTCTTAAGAGGTTGTTTAGGCTAATATGGGAACGCTAAGACATTAATTTCATTATTTATGCTATGGTTACATGTTTATTATTAAATTGTGAACTGCTATAATTGAATAAACGCGTAGTAAGGTGATGGTTGGCTAGCCTAGTTTCACGATAGGCGCCATCACGGCCTGTTAGGATTTAGGGTCGTGACAGTCTCTAACGTTGGACGGTACCTGGATCTGCACAAAAGAGTGCAGAGTGTAGTATCAGTACAACCGACCACATGTACTGAGTAAGTGTCAAGCCTAACCTCGACGAAGTAGTGACGAGGCTACGGAGGGGCAATCATAACATAACATGTAACAACATATTTATATAATAAAGCAAGAAAGAAATTTTAAACTAAACAAAGACAATAAACTGTAACAATAAAATAAATAATTCAGCTGCCTTTACCAGGTCTCCACATAACAAAATTCTTACATAGTTTTCCAACTTTCCAAAGTTATCTTTCTGAAATAATCGTAAGTTTAAAATATGAAAAATAGTAAAGTAGGATAGTAGCTTTGCCTAATATTTGTATTCAAAATCAGTAAAATATAAGTGTCCTCCCCTATTGCTCCTTGTTGCGGCGTGCAACCCGCTCCCACCTGTCCACCCTTATTACTCATCCCTGTATATATATATATATATATACCACCCTTATTTCTCCTGTTGCGGCGTGCAACCCGATCCCACATGTCCACCCTTATCACTCCTTGTTGCGGCATACAACCCGTTCCCACAAGACAATCACATCATTTTTATTTATAAAAATTCACAATTTCAAGTCAATGTTTTTCCCAATAATTCTGTCTCAACAATTGTGAACAAAAGTTGTACTGATCATAAGCTTTACCAATCATCAATTCAAAATAGAGCCAACCGGAATTTATATGTTTCGTAGAACACTATCAACTAGCTCAACATTTCATATATCACAATGAGTCCAGGGTAAAACTAATACTTTCGAATTTCATAAAATAATACTTCACAACAGGTTGATGAAAACAAGTAGACATTGAAGCATAGAAATCGTGCAAACAATTAAATCAGGAATCAGATAATTGGGGATAGGGAAGGGATCATGTTCTACAAGTAATTTTGGTGGTGCATAGATACTCGTCAACTCACCTATACACCACATACATGCAAATTCACATAGCATTTACGTTGGGGATTCATATTCCCTTAAGTCAAGGTTAAACCAAACACTTACCTCAAATTCGCATGCCACTCATTGCTCAATTACCGCTTTTCCTGTAGAATTTACCTCCAACACACACGAATCATAATTAGCTTAGTATCATTAATTAATGCTAAAGGAAGTAACTTTACTGAAAATTATTATTTTTCCTAAGTTTTCTAAAAAAAAGTCAAAATTCGAGCCTGGGCCTGCGTGGTCCAAACTCGGGGTTCAGAGCAAGTTTTGTTTACCCATTTACCCACAAGCCCGAATATGCAATTAGTTCGAAATCCGATTCTAATTCGAGGTCAAAATTCGATTTATACAAAATCCCCTAATTCTACCAAACCCTCAATTTTTACCATAAAAACTCTTGAGTTTTGATTGAAAAGTGATGAAAAACATTGGGTAATTGGAAGAGTAGAGTTTAGAATTGATTACCAACACTTCAGGGATGAATTTGTGTGAAGAAAATCGCCTCTAGGTCTTGGTATTTATAAAAATGAAATAGGTTCTGCCCGAATAGTAAAATTGATTTATATAGCTGGGCAGGCCTTTATAACGTTCGCGTGAGCCTGCCTGCGTTTGCGTTGCGATGCTGGGGCCGCGTTCGCATACGGTCAGACCCAATGGCCTCCGCGTTCGCGACAATGGGGCCGCGTTCGCGTAGAACAAATGCAACGAGATTCCCCCCCTCCCCCCCCCCCCCCCCCCCCAGGTCCATTACTCTATGCGTTCGCGTGGACATAATGCGTTCTTGAAGCTTTAACCCACCAATGCTTCGCGTTCGCATCCTGGGCTCCGCGTTTGAGAAGAGCAAAAATGGGCCAGTGTACTTTACTCTACGCGTTCCCATTAGTAGCAACGCGAACGCGAAGAACTAAATGACTGGGTGGGCACCAGAAACAGAAAACCAGCAAACTTTTCTAAGTGTGAAACATCCTGTAGCCTACTTAAAACTCACCCGAGCGCTCAAGGATATTAATATTTTTTGGCTGATAGAGGGATCAAATGGTATATAGTTCATTTGTTGGTAGCACCAAACTTGCACGCAAGACTAAAAACATCATACGAACTTTCTCGTGCGATCAAATAATGAAAATAACATTTAAAACTATGAATTAAACCTCAAAACTCATCATTTTTCTCTAGAACATTTAAAGTTCACTATTTCTCAACCGGACATCCGAATCACGTCAAATAAAATCTGATTCTCACCAAATTTTAGAGATAGTATTCAAATACTATAACAAATCTGTACCGGGGTCCAAAACCAAAATACGGACGCGATACCAATGGTTTCAAACGTAATCCATTTCTTTATTTTATTAACAATTCAGCAAAATAATTTCTTTCAAAAATATATTTCTAAGGCTTGGGCCTCGGAATTCAATTTCGGGCATACGCCCAAGTCCCATATTTTTTCTATGGACCTCCCGGGATCGTCGGAACACAGATCCAGGTCCGTTTAATCAAAATGTTGACCCAAATAAACTAAAACCAAACTTTAATTCAAAAAATTATTATTTCTTACATTTTTACATAAAAGCTTTCCGGTTTCATGCCCAGACTGCGCATGGAAATCGAGGTAATTAAATTTAGTCTTTTTATGGCTAATAAGCCTGGAACGGAGTCCAAATTCATAACTTGACCCCTCGGGTCATCACATCAGGGCTCCAAATCAAACATGTACGCAAGTCTAAAAACATCATACAGACTTGCTTGTGCGTTCAAATCATCAAAATAACATCAAAATGTACAGATTT
This sequence comes from Nicotiana undulata, assembly GCA_005239495.1. Taxonomy (NCBI): domain Eukaryota; kingdom Viridiplantae; phylum Streptophyta; class Magnoliopsida; order Solanales; family Solanaceae; genus Nicotiana; species Nicotiana undulata. The sequence continues at coordinate 45,522 of ML267286.1, forward strand.
AGCCTCAGAACTCAAGATTTTCTCAAGAACACTCAAATTTCTAACTTTTCAATCGGATGTCCGAATTACATCAAATCAACTCCGATTCTCATGAAATTTTACAGATTGGACTTAAATAACATAACGAACTTGTTCCGGGCTCCAAAACTAAAATGCGGGCCCGATATAATAACTTTCACATATTATTTCATTTCTTTACTTCTTGAATTAACCACCAGAATATTTTTCTTCAAAAAATATTTTCTAAGGCTAGGGACCTCGGAATTCAATTCCGGGCATACGCTTAAGTCCACTATATTTTACTGCGGACCTTCCGGGATTGTCGAAACACAGATCTGGGTCTGTTTACCAAAATTGTTGACCAAAGTCAACTAAAACCAATATTCAACTCTAAAAATTACTATTTTTCATATTTCCACATAAAATCATTTCGGTTTCATGCCCGAACTATGCACGAAAATCGAGGTAATTTAATTAGTCTTTTTGGCTAGTAAGCCTAAAATTAAGTCTGATTTCATAAAATGGCCCCTTGGGTCATCACAATCTCCACCTGTAAAACACATGTTTGCCCTCGAATGGACATAGAAAATTACCTAAATTGGGAACAAGTCTTGATATCTATCATGCATGTCCGACTCAGACTCCCAAGTAGCTTCCTTAACGGGCTAACCTTTCCACTGCACTCGAACTGAAGGATAATCCTCAACCTCAACTGACGAACTTGCCGGTCTAAAATGGCCACCGACTCCTCCTAAAAGTCAAGTCCTTGTCCAATTGGACAGAACTGAAATTTAACACGTGGGATAAGTCACCATGATATTTCCGGAGCATAGACACATGGAATACCGGATGAACTGAGGATAACCCTGGAGGCAACGCAAGTCTATAAGCTACCTCCCCCACTCTATCAAGAATCTTAAATGGCCCGATATACCTTGGGCTCAACTTACCCTTATTTCCAAATCTCATAACACTCCTCATGGGAGATACCCGAAGCAATACCCTCTCTCCAACCATGAATGCCACATCTCTAACGTTAGGATTGGCATAATGATTTTGCCTAGACTGAGCTGCACGAAGTCGCTCCTGAATGATCTTGACCTTATCTAAGGCCTCCTGTGTTAAATATGTACCCAATAACCGAGCTTCTCGAGGCTCAAACCATCCAACTGGCGATCTACACCGTCTACCATGTAATGCCTTATAGGGATCCATTTGAATGCTCGACTGATAACTATTATTATAGGCAAACTCTGCTAATGGAAAGAACTGATCCCAAGAACCTCCAATGTCAATTACACAAGCGCGGAGCATATCCTCCAAAATCTGAATAGTAAGCTTGGACTGCTTGTCCGTCTGGGGATGAAATGTTGTGCTCAACTCAACTCGGGTACCCAACTCACGTTGAACTGCTCTCTAAAAGTGCGAGGTAAACTGCGTACCCCGATTAGAACTGATAGACACGAGAACACCGTGAAGGCGAACAATCTCCTAAATGTATATCTCAGCCAACCACTCTGAAGTATAAGTACTTGTAACTGGAATGAAATGTGATGATTTAGTCAGCCAATCCACAATAACCTGAACTGCGTCAAATTTCCTCTAAGTCCGTGAGAGTCCAACAACGAAGTTCATAGTTATACGCTTCCACTTCCATTCAGGAATCTCTATCTGCCGAAGCAAACCACCAGGTCATTGATGCTCATATTTTACCTGCTGACAATTCAAACAACGAGCCACATAAGCAACAATATACTTTTTCATCCTTCTCCACCACTAATGCTGCCTCAAGTCTTGATGCATTTTTGTTGTACCTGGGTGAATAGAATACTTAGAACTGTGAGCCTCCTCAAGAATCAACTCATGAAGGCCATCAAAATTAGGCACACATATACGACCATGCATCCTCAAGACACCGTCATCTCTAACTGTAACCTTCTTGGCACCACCATGATGAACTGTGTCTCTAAGAACCATCAAATGTGGGTCATCATCATACCGCTCTCTAAACTACGCTCAATTAAAGAGGACTGAGCGACTGTACAAGCCAAAACACTGCCGGGAGAAATATCCAACTGCACAAACTGATTTGCCAAAGTTTGAATATCTAAGGCCAACGGCCTCTCCTCAACCGGAATAAACGCAAGGCTACCCATACTCACGGACTTCATACTCAAAGAATCGGCCACCACATTGGCCTTCCCGGGATGATACAATATAGTGACATCATAATCCTTCAATAACTCCAACCATCTTCGCTGCCTCAAATTTAGGTACGAGAGACTACAATGGTTAGTGAAAACCTCACATGACATGCCATATAGATAGTGCCTCCAAATCTTAAATGCCTGAACAATGTCTGCCAATTCTCAGTAATGAACATGATAATTCTTCTCATGAATTTTCAACTGACAAGACGCATATGCAATCACCCTACCATCCTGCATCAATACTACCCCAAGTCCAACTAGAGAAGTATCACAATAAACCATGTAAGAACTTGAACTTGATGGTACACCAAAATCGGTGCTGAAGTGAAAGTCGTCTTGAGCTTCTAAAAGCTCGCCTCGCACTCGTTCGACCATTTGAATAGAGCACCTTTATGAGTCAATTTTGTCATTGGAGCTGCTATAGATTAAAATCCCTCCACAAAGCGACAGTAATATCCTGGCAAACCCAAAAAGCTTCTAATTTATGTGGATGTGGTGGGTCTAGGCCAGTTCTTGACTACCTCTATCTTCTAAGGATCTACCCCGGATACCTTCTGCTGATACAATATGACCCAAGAAAGCTACGAATCTAACTAGAACTCACATTTTGAAAACTTGGCATACAACTCATTATCCCTCAAAGTCTGGAGTGCTATACGGAGGTGCTGCTCATGCTCCTCACGGCTATGGGAATATATCAGAATATCATCAATGCACATACCTTGTCTAAAAGGCTGTCTTAGGGACATCAGACGCCCTAATATTCAGTTGATGGTAACCAAATCCTAGATCAAATTTTGAAAACACACTACACCCTGAAGCTGGTCAAATAAGTCTTCAATCCTCGCCAATGGATATTTATTCTTGATAGTGACTTTATTCAACTACCGGTAGTCTATACACATCCTCATCGACCCATCCTTCTTCTTCACAAAAAAAACTGGCACACCCCAAGGCAAAACAGAGGGTCTGATAAAACCATTATCAAGCAAGTATTGCAACAACTCTTTAAATTCTTTCAATTCTGGTGAGGCCATACGATATGGAGGAATGGAAATGGGCTGAGTGCCCGGAGGCACATCAATAGAAAAATTGATACCTGTGTTGGGTGGCATTCCTGGCAGGTCTGCAGGAAGCACCTCGGGAAACGTAAGAACGATAGGCAACAAATCTATAGAAGGAACCTTAGCCTCAGAGTCACGAATATGAGCTAAATAGGCCAAACACCCCTTTTCAACCATACGACGAGCCTAGGCATAAGAAATCACCTTACTGGGAGAATGACAAGGAGTCCCTTTCCACTCTAATCGAGGTAATCCTGGCAAGGCTAGAGTAAATGTCTTGCCGTGAAAGTCCAAAATGGCATAATACAGTGACAACCAATCCATGCCCAATATAACTTCAAAATTAATCATGTCAAAAAGCAAGAGATCTACACTAGTTTCAAGACCCTAAATGACTATAATGCACAAACGATAAACACGATCTACCACAATAGCATCCCCCACATGTGTAGACACATGAACAGGAACACTCAAGGAATCACGAGCACAACCAAATACGGGGCAAAATAGGATGAAACATAAGAATAAGTAGACCCCGGATCAAACAAAACTGAAGCAGCTCTATCGCAAAGTGAGATGATACCTGTAATAACAACATCAGAGGACTCCGCCTCAGGCCTAGATGGAAATGCATATAATTTGGGCTGGGCCCCGCCACCCTGAACTACGTGTCTAGGAGGACCTCTGATAGGTGGACCTCCACCTCTAGCGGGCTGGCCTCCAGCTCTAGCAACTTGACCTCCACCTCTAAAAACATGACCCCTACCTCGGGCTACCTAACCTCTACACCTGGCTGGCTGGGCAGGTGGTATGGGAGCTGGTGCCGAAACTATAGCACGAGAACCCTGATACTGGAGCTGATTACCTGCATATTTCGGACAAGTCCTCCAAACATGCCTATATTCACCACACTCAAAACATTCCTCCTGATACGAAGACTGACCCTAACGAACTGGCTGACCCCGATAATAACTCCACAGAGGAGGTGCTCTCATTGAAGTTGAAGGAGCACTGAAACCTGGATGAGCAGAAGGAGGTGTATATGAACCAAGACCACCTAATGTACCATGTGAAACATGTAGTGCTGAGCGAAATGGCCTGGAAGACTGGCCTCTGCTAAATAAAATCCCACCTCCATACGAGGCACCACTGAATCCACCGGAATGGCGAGGTCTGTTGTCTGACCCCTGACCTCCCATCCGCAAGACCGACTCAACCCTCCTGGCCAAATTAGTCGCATCCTGAAATGAAATCTCGGTGTTTGTATCCTTAGCCATATGCAACCTGATGGCCTGAGAAAGCCCCCAATAAACCGTTTAACCCTCTCTCTCTCTGTGGGCAACCAAAGAATAACATGCCTAGCCAAATCCACAAACCAATTCTCATACTGGGTGACAGTCATGCTGCCCTACTGAAGTCGCTCAAACGGACGATGTTTCTCCTCTCGAGTAGTGACAGGCAAGAACTTCTCCAAAAAGAGATGAGAAAAATGATCCCAAGTCATGGCAGGCGACCCAATTGATCCAAACAACAAGAAATCCATCCACCATTTCTTTGTCACGACCAAAATTCCCAACCTTAGAGGTCGTGATGGCACCTAACACCACACTTTCTAGGCAAGATAATAATAGAATTCGAATAATTTATTTCCTTAATTAATTACTTAAGCATAAATAAACAACTTCCAAATGAACTTAATTAGAATAATTCCCAACAAAAATAGAATAAAATAATAATAATAACCAACTAATTAAGACGAACCACGAACTAACTATGTAAATAACTCTAAGACTACCCCAGGGTCTGGTGTCACAATCCACGAACAATTAAAGAATACTACATATAATGGTTGAAAGAAAATAGTGTAACTGTTCTGAATATATTAAAACAATGTAAATAACAATAGGAGAAGACTCTCGGAATCTGCGAACGCCGGCAGATGTACCTTATGTCTCCAAACGAATCGGGTGGTCGTCCTGAAATTCTCTACTGCTGATAAGTACCTGGATCTGTGCAAAAAAGCACAGAGTGTAGTATCAGTACAACCGAACCCATGTACTGAGTAAGCGTCGAGCCTAACCTCGGCGAAGTAGTGATGAGGCTAAGTCGGGATTCAACAATATAATCGATAACAACGATAAATAATAAAACTAGAAAGAAATCTAAACAAATGGATAAATAAGTGCTGCAACAAAATAAAATAACTCAGCTATAACCAATTCTCAATTAACTCTTCAAAGTTCCAAACTTTAACTTGAAAAAAATAGTGCTAAAGTATTTAAAGAGTAGGAAAATAGACAGTTTATCTTTTCAAAACTTTTATTTTCTTTTTATGCAAAAATCAGTAAAATATAAATGTCCTCCCTTATCGCTCCTTGTTGTGGCGTGCAACCTGCTCCCACCTGTCCTCCCTTGTTGCTCCTCCATAAAATATCACCCTTATTACTCCTGTTGCAGCGTGCAACCAGATCCCACCTGTCCGCCCTTATCACTCCTTGTTGCGGCGTGCAACCCGCTCCCACCAGACATATCATATCAATTTATTCATAATTTCACAATTTAGGCCAAGCCTTTCACAATACTTTTGTCTTAACAATTATAATTAATAAACTGCATTTTTTTCTCATAACTTCATCAACCATGAAACCAACAGGAATATCAGATATAAATACCTTTATTTCGTAAAAACAATACCTACCTCTCAACCATGTTTATATCACAAGAAAATCAGCTCAAACAACCAACACTCTTTCCAAATAGTCACAACAATAACTAACAACAATTCAACAAGGCCAAATAGTCATAGAAACAATAGTGAACATATAACAGTTAAGACAATGATCAAATAAGTGGGGAATGGTAAAGGGGATCATGTTTAACAAACAATTTGGGTGGTTCATAGATACACGTCACCACACCTATACCACGCCCATGCATTTCACATAGCAAACAAGTGGGGAGTCCTATTCCCTAAATCCAAAGTTAGACAAACACTTACCTCAATTCAGCATAACACTCACTGCTCTATTATTGCTTTTCCTTTTGAATTCACCTCTAATTTGCTCGAATCTAATCAAAATTAACTTAATATTATTAACTAATGCTAATGGAACTAACTTTATCGAAAAATATAATTTTTCCTAAGTTTTCAAAAAAAAAGTAAAAACCCGACCCCGTGCCTGCTTGGTCTAAACTCGGGGTTCGGACCAAATTACGTTTACCCATTCACCCACGAATCCAAATATGCTATTAGTTTTGAAATCCGACCATAATTTGGTATAAAAATTCAATTTTTACAAAATTCCCTAATTCTACCCAAATCCTAAATTTTTACCATGAAAATTCTTTGTTTTTTGCTTTAAAGGTGATGCAAAATAGTAAGGAATTGAAAGAACAAGGTTTGGAATTGATTACCTATGAATTGGGGATGAAGATTGTTGAAGAAAACTCGTTTTTAGGGCTGGAACCTAAAAAACATTGGACAAGGTTTCTCCCCGATTTTAATTCGATATTTAAAATAGTTGGGTTGGGCAACTGTGCGATCGCGGGTAAAGATATGAGATCGCACCGGGTAAGGGGGCTGGGGCAGTGCGATCGCGCGGTGGGGGTGTGCGTTCGCAGAGGGTAGGGGGTATTGCACAATGCGGTCGCGTAGTACACTGTGCGATCACACAGCTTATGCGTTCGCATAAGCCACTTTTTGGGACCCTTAGAGATTATTCTATGCGGTCGCAATCCTGCATATGCGATCGCATAGCACAAATACCTGGACACCAGAAGAAGGAAAAACCAGCAGTTCTTTTAAAGTGCAAAACACCCCGTGGCCTATCCGAAACTCACCTGAGCCCTCGGGGCTAAAAAACAATCATGCACGCAAGTCTAAAAACATCATACGAACTTGCTCGTGTGATAGAATCATGAAAATAACATGTAAATCTATGAATTAAACCTCAAAACTCATCATTTTAAACAAAAACTCTTAAAGTTCATAAATTTTCAACCGGATGTCCGAATCACGTCAAACGAACTCTGTTTTTCACCAAATTTCATAATAAACCTTTAAATATCATAACAAAGTTGTAACAGGCCCCGGAAGAATAATACGGGCCCTATACGAATGTTTTTAACATTATTTCTTTTCTTCAATTCATAAACATTTCAGCAAAACAATTACTATCAAAAAATTGATTTCTAAGGCTTGGGACCTCGCAATTCATTTCCGGGCACACACCCGAGTCCCATATTCTACTTTGGACCGCCCGGGATTGTCGGAACACGGATCCTGGTCCATTTACTCAAAATATTGACCAAAGTCAACTTTTATCAATTTTAAATTCTAAAAAATCACTATTTCTCATATTTTTCACGTAAAAGCTTTCCGATTTCACGACTGGACTGCACACGCAAATTGAGGTATTTAATTTTAGTCTTTTTATGGTTATTAAGCATGGAACGGAGTCTAATTTTATAAAATGACCCCTTGGGTCATCAAAATCTCCACCTCTAAAACACACGTTCGTCCTCGAACAGACATAGAAAATTAGCTGAAGTGACGAACAAGTGTGGGTATCTACTCTGCATGTCTGACTCAGACTCCCAAGTAGCTGCCTCAACGGGCTGGCCTCTCCACTGCACTCGAACTGAAGGAAAACTCTTAGATCTCAATTGGCGAACCTACCGGTCCAAAATAGCTACCGGCTCATCCTCATAAGTCAAGTCTTTGTCCAACTTGACAAAGCTGAAATCTAACACGTGGGACGGGTCACCATGATATTTCCGGAGCATAGACACATGGAATACTGGATGAGCTAAGGATAGCCCTGGAGGCAATGCAAGTATGTAAGATACCTCCGCCACCTTTTCCAGAATCTCAAACGGCCCGATATACCTAGGGCTCAACTTGCCCATCTTCCCAAACCTCATAACACCCTTCATGGGCGACACACGAAGCAATACTCTCTCTCCAACCATGAATGCTACATCACGAACCTTACAATCGGCATAACTCTTTTGCCTAGACTGAGCTTCACGAAGTCTCTCCTAAATAATTTTGACCCTATCTAAGGCCTCCTGAACCAAGTAGGTACCCAACAAGCGAGCCTCTCCTGGATCGAACCATCCAACCATATAACGCCTTATAAAGAGCCATCTGAATGCTCGACTGATAACTATTATTATAAGCAAACTCGGCTAGCGGCAAGAACTGATCCCATGAACCTCCAAAGTCAATAACACAAGCACAGAGCATGTCCTCCAATATCTGAATGGTACCCTCGGACTGCCCGTCAGTCTGAGGGTGAAATGATGTACTCAACTCTACTCGGGTACCCAACTCACGCTGAACTGCCCTCCAAAAGTGCGAAGTAAACTGCGTACCCCGATCAGAAATGATAGACACGGGCACCCCATGAAGGCAAATAATCTTCCGCATATATAACTCAGCCAACCGCTCTGAAGTATAAGTACTAGCCACTAGAATGAAGTGTGCTGACTTAGTCAGCCTATCCTTAATAACCCAAACCGCCTCGAATTTCCTCTGAGTCCGTGGGAGCCCAACCACGAAGTCCATAGTGATACGCTCCCACTTCCACTCAGGAATATCTATCTGCCGAAGAAAACCACCAAATCTTTGATGCTCATACTTTACCTGCTGACAATTTAAGCAACGAGCCACGTAAGACACAATGTCCTTTTTCATCCTTCTCCACCAGTAATGTTGTTTCAAATCTTGGTACATTTTTGCTGCACCTGGGTGAATAGAATACTTGGAGTTGTGAGCCTCCTCAAGGATCAATTCACGGAGGCCATCAACATTAGGCACACACAAACTACCTTGCATCCTTAAAACACCATCATCTCCAACTATAACCTGCTTGGCATCACCGTTCCGGACCGTGTCCCTAAGGACATCCAAATGTGGGTCATCATCTTGTCGCTCTCTGATGCGATCAATTAGAGAAGACCGAGCGACAATACAAGCTACAACACTGCTGGGCAAAATATCCAACCGTACGATTTGATTAGCCAAAGTCTGAATGTCTGAAGCCAATGGTCTCTTGCTGACTGGGATATACGCAAGACTGCCTATACTCACCGCCTTTCTACTTTACGCATCGGCCACCACATTGGCTTTCCCCGGGTGATACAATATAGTGACATCATAATCTTTTAGCAACTCTAACCACCTCCGCTACCTCAAATTTAGATCTTTCTTATTGAATAAGTACTGGAGGCTGCGATGGTCGTTAAAAATCTCACACGGCACACCATAAAGATAATGCCTCCAAATTTCAAAGCATGTACGATAGCTGCCAACTTTAAATCATGAACAAGGTAATTCTTCTCATGGACTTTCAACTAACGAGATGCATACGCAATCACCCTGCCCTCCTGCATGAACACTGGTCTGAGGACAACTCGAGAATCATCACAATACACCGTGAAAGAACCTGAATCAGATGGTAACACCAACACCGGTGCTGAAGTCAAGGTTGTCTTGAGCTTCTGAAAGCTCGCCTCACACTCATCTGACCATGTAAATGGGGCACCTTTCTGAGTCAACTTAGTCATTGGGGCTGCTATGGATGAAATCCCCTCCACAAAACGACGGTAGTAACCGACCAAACCTAAGAAACTCCTAATCTTCGTGGCTGTGGTGGGTCTAGGCCAGTTCTTAACTGCCTCTATCTTCTTCGGATCAACTTGAATGCCCTCAGTTGATACGATATGACCCAAAAGGCTACTGAATCTGACCAGAACTCACATTTAGAAAACTTGGCATACAATTGATTATCCCTCAAAGTCTGGAGTGTTATACGGAGATGCTGCTCATGCTCTTCCCGACCACAGGAGTATATATGAATGTCATCAATGACCACGATAAAAAAAGAGTCCAGATGTGGCTCAAAAACCTGATTCATTTAGTCCATAAAGGCCGCTGGAGCATTAGTCAGCCCAAAATACATAACCAGAAATTCATAGTGCCCATACCTCGTACGAAAGGTTGTCTTAGGGATACCGGACGCCCTAATATTCAGCTGATGGTAGCCTGACCTCAAATCAATTTTTGAAAACACTCTAGCACCCTGAAGCTTATCGAATAGGTAATCAATCCTTGGCAACAGATATTTATTCTTGATTATAACTTCATTTTTCTACTTCTAGTCTATGCACATTCTCATTGACCCATCTTTCTTCTTTACAAACAAAACCAATGCACCCCAAGGCGAGACACTAGGTCTTATGAAACCCTTATCTAGCAAATCTTGTAACTGTTCTTTCAATTCTTTCAATTCTGGTGGGGCCATCCAATATGGAGGAATGGAAATGGGCCAAGTGCCCGGAGCCACATCGATACAGAAATCAATATCCCTGTCGGGCGGCATACCTGGCAGGTCTGCAGGAAATACCTCAGGAAACTCACGCACGATAGGAAATGACTCTATAGAAGATACGTCAGCATCAGAATCACAAATATGAGCCAAACATCCTTTCTCCACCATGCGACGAGCCTTAGCATATGAAATTACCTGGCTGGGAGGATGACCAGGAGTCCCTTTCCATTCTAATCGAGGAAAACCCGGTAAGGCTAAAGTAATCGTCTTGGCGTGACAGTCTAAAATGGCATAATATGGCGACAACCAATCCATGACCAATATAATATCAAATTTAACCATGTCTAGAAGTAAAAGATCAACACTAGTTTCAAGATCTTTAATGACTACCACGCACGAACGATATACTCGATCTACCAAAATAGTATCCCCCACCAGTGTAGACACATAAACATGAACACTCAAGGGATCACGGGGCATATTAAAATATGAGGCAACATAGTAGGAAATATACGAATAAGTAGACCCCGTATTAAACAAAACGGAAGCATCTCTATCACAAACTGAGATGATACATGTAATACCAGCGTCGGAGGACTCTACCTCATGCATAGCTGGAAAAGCATATAGTCGAGGCTGAGCCCCACCACCCTGAACCGCACCTCTAGGAGGGCCTCCACCTCTAGCAGGCTGACCTCCGCCTCTAGTTATATTCCATCCACCTCTAAGATGCTGGCCTCTACCTCTGATTTCTTGACCTCTACCCCTTGTTGGCTGGGCAGGTGATACTGCAAATGGTGCCGGAACTATGGCACGAGAACCTTGGTAGTGATGCTGACTACTCAAAAATCTCGGACAAGTTCTCTGAACATGCCCATATTCACCACACTCAAAACATCCCTCCTGATATGAGGACTGACCCTGACAAACTAACTGACCACGATAATAACTCTGCAGAGGAGGTGCGCTAATAGGAGTTGAAGGAGCACTATAGACTGGCTGAGCAGAAGGAGGTACACAAAAACCACGACCCCCTGAAGTACCATGTGAAACTTGTAGCGCTGAATGGAATGTCTTGGATGAATGGCCTCTGCTAAATGAAGTCCCGCCTCTAGATGAGGCACCACTGAAAATATCGGAATGGCGAGGTCTCTTGTCTAACCCCTAACCTCCCATCCCAAGAACTGACTCAACCCTCATAGCTATATTAGCTGCATCCTGAAGAGAAATCTCAGACCCTGTTTCCCTGGCCATCTACAACCAGATGAGCTGAGCAAGGCCATCAATAACCCGTCTAACCCTCTCCCTCTCTGTGGGAAATATAAGAATAGCATGTCTAGCCAGATCCACAAAACGAGTTTCGTATTGAGTCACAGTCATGTTGCCCTACTGTAGTCATTCAAACTGACGACGCTTATCCTCTCGAGTAGTGACAGGTAAGAACATCTCCAAAGACAGATGAGAAAACTGATCCCAAGTCAGAGTAGGTGTTCACACTGGTCTAGTCAACAAATAGTCGCTCCACCATTTCTTGGCGGAACCAGTCATCTGAAAAGCCGCAAAATTGACCCCATTGGTCTCCAGAATACCCATATTACGCAACACCTCATGAAAACTACCCAAATATTCCTATGGGTCCTCTGAAGTAGCACCACTAAAATGGACAAGAAATAGCTTAATGAACTTGTCAAGTCTCCACAAAGCATCCGATGACATGGCTGCCCCATTAGTGGGCGGCACTATTGCAACTGGCTGAATTACCCCAATGGGATTGGCCACTGGAGTCTGAGCCTGTGCCTAAGGAGTGGTCTGAACTGGAGTGTGGGTAGTAGGAGTCGGGACCCCTCCTCTAGCCTGAGATACGACTGCTGCAACAGGAAAGGTGCCAGTCTGGGCCACGCTCTCCATAAGGCCCACTAAACATACCAAAGCATCTTGAAGAACTTGGGTAGCAATAAACCCCTCGAGAACCTGAGCTGGTCCCACTACTAGGATAGTCTGTGGCCGGAACCCCCTCTTTAATCTCAATCTGGGGTCCCGCAACTGTGGCTGCTGCCTGAGAAATGGGTTGAGTCCTTCCCCTGCCTCGGCCTTTGGCGTGGCCTCGGCCTCTGCCCTTAGTAAGAGCTGCGGCTGATGGAGGTCCGAAATTCTGGTCAGCGGAAGATGAAGCACGTGTTCTCACCATCTGCGAGAGAATAGAAGAATCCAAATCAATATTGAGATATAAGAATTCACACGATAGAATAGAAATAAAAATGGAGTTGTTTCCTAACTCAATAGCCTCTGAGAGAAAAGTACAGACGTATCCGTACCGATCCTTCAGACTCTACTAAGCTTGTTCGTGGATTGTGGGACCTAAATAAACCTAGTGCTCTGATTGTGATGACCCAAAAGGTCATCTTACGTAAATTTAAGTATGACTGTGTACCGAGGCCCTGAAAGCCTCAGTTAATCTCACCTTGATGTGCATGCGCAGTCCGGGCGCGTAGCCAGGAAGCCTTTATGTGAAAACCTGATAAAGAGTTGAATTTATGATAAGTAATTGAATAAAGTTGACTTTGGTCAACATTTTTGGTAAACGGACCCAGACCCATGATCTGGCGGTCCCGAGAGATCCGTAGGAAAATATGGGACTTGGGCGTATGCTCGAAATCGAATTCCGAGAAATGAATTTTTAAAGAAATATGTTTTCTGAAAATACTAAAGGCTTATGAAAATGAACTTTGATGTGTAACCTGGGCTGTCAGGCCCGTATTATGGTTTCGGAGCCCGGAACAGGTTCAATATGTGTATTTAAGTTATCTGTGAAATTTGGAAAGAAACGGACTTGATTTGACGGGTTTCGGATCAAAATGGGAAATTTTGAGTTAGTGAAGTTTTGAGGACTTTCATAGAACTTGAAATTTGGTTTGGAATGTAATTTTTATGTTACCAAGATCTGGATGCAATTCTGAGACTGGGAGTAGTTCCATTATGTCATTTACGACTTGTCTACAAAATTTGAAATCATTCCGAAAAGTATAGGCCGGTTCGGCGCATTGAAATGAATTCTAGAATATTAAGTTCTTAAGCTTGATTCAATTTGGTTTGGGGGTTGAATTCTGAGTTTCATTGTTGTTTTTTGCGTTTCGGAAGTTCAAGCGAGTCCGTATCATGAATAGAGACTTGCTGGTGCTTTTGGGCAGAGTCCCGAGGCGCTCGGGTGAGTTTTTTACCCCTGGGAGCTAAGTTGGAAAAACCAAATTTTTGCTGGCTGGTTTCCTTCTCTACGAACGCAGGAGGTGGGTCACGATCGCGGAGAAGGAATTTGGCTGGGCTGCTGATTGTTCTTCGCGATCGCGGAAGGCCGGACTCCATGCCTTCGTAATTGCAGCCCCATTGTTGCGATCAGATAGTGCCAAGACAGGGTCGGGCACAGTTACTCTTCGTGATCGCAGGACCTCTGTCCCGATCGCAGAGGTCTGACCAGTTGGCCTTCGTGGTCGCAAGACCTCTGCAGCGATCACAGAGGTCTGGCCAGTTGGCCTTCGCGATCGCATGCCCTTTGTCGCGATCGCAGTGAAGGAATCCCTGGGCAGTTTTGTTAAATACGAGACTTAGCATATTTCCTCCATTTTCATCTTCCTCCTCAAGTTTTTAGAGAGCTCTTCAAGGAACCTTCCACCACGGTTATTGAGGTAAGTAAATTCCATAGTTTTACTAGTTTCAAACATTAATTCCTAGTTAAATTCACTACTAAATTATCTAAAGCCATAGATTTAGGTAGTAATTTTAGGGTTCTTGAGGATTTTGTGATATTCCATTTTAGGCCATGAATTCAAGTAGAAATCAAACCTTAATGATCCTTAGGCTATGGGTGAGTGATCCCTTCGAGAAATTTTGGAATTTGATCATGCGGGACCGGGGTTGGAATTTCGAAATTCTTCAAGGACAGCAATTTTAGTGAATAACTAAGATAATTTCCCACATTGTACATGCATTGATTTGATTTTACACCTTTTGGCTACTTGCGAGTCCTCTGGTGTAGAGTTCGGAGTTTCAGGCGCAATTGTGGCCCGAGGGGTAGATTCGACATGAGGTGAGTCTCTTTTCTAACCTTGTAAGAGGGAATTGTCCCCCTAGGTGATGTATATCCTATGTGTAAAAATTGTTTGGGGGCTACGTACGCGCCAAGTGACGAGAGTCTGTACGTAGCGGCTATTATTGTTTTGTCCGGGTAGTTAGGCCCACATCCTGCCTTGTATGCTTCCTCCTAGTGCCTTATATGCTTTTTCTCGTAATGCCTTATACGCTTCCTTGCAATGCTTTATATGATTCATTGTGACGCCATATGTACTATGAGATTATATTTTGTATAATATTGTTCCTCTAAGGCTTTATGGAAATTGTTGAATGGAAAGGAATTTGTTATAAAAAGTATTTGTGACATATATATGGGATCGGGCCGTACACCACGACAGAGTTGAAAAGCAATTGAAATGTATATGGGATCGGGCCGTACGCCACGACAGAGTTGAAAAGCAATTGAAATATATATGGGATTGGGTCGTACGCTATGGCAGTGTTGAGAAGTATATTTGTATATATATGGGATCGGGCCGTACGCCACGACAGTGTTGAGAAATACTTAAAATACATATGGGATCGGGTCGTACGCCACGACGAGTTTTGAAGGTACCTTATGGGAGCGGGCCGTACGCCACGGCGGATCTAAGAGTTTGTGATTATGGTTTCGTTTGGTGGTCTTACCCTTGAAAGTGCTTTATTGTTTAGTTCAGTAGTTGTTTGGATTTCTGCTCTTGATATGTACTTGTTGCTTAATTCCTGACATGCCTACTGTATTTCATTATATTCTATCACATGTTATTATTGTTGGACCTTAGTGAGTATCGAGTCGACCTCTCGTCACTACTGCTTCGAGGTTAGGTGGGATACTCACTGGGTACATATTTATTTAATATGTACTCATGCTACACTTATGTACTTAACTGTACAGGTTCTGAGGCCAGTGCTTCTGGTTATTGTACCGGAGATAGATCATGAGCTTGTGGACTTGACTTCACGGTGAGCTGCTTCCTCTGGCAATTACCAGCAGCACCATGGAGTTTTAACTTACTTTTGTTATTTTTCCCGTCTATTTCATCCAGACTATGGATTTGTATATTCTGTTAGTATGCCCATTACTCTCGTGACACTAGTTCCTGGCACACGCGTAGTGCATATTTTGGGTTTTGGGTTGTATAGGCATACGTGTGCCTTATTTTAGCCATGTCGTGTTATGTTTTATTTTCATGTCAAGCTATCATCATGTTTAATTGCTTAGAATTTGTAAATGTTGACTTGTTTAATTAAAAGGGAAGGGTAAAACTTAGTGTAATTCATATTGGCTTGCCTAACCCCGTCATTGGGCGCCATCACGACCTGGATTAGGATTCTGGGTCGTGACAACGTGGTATCAGAGCACTAGGTTCATGTAAGTCTGACGAGTAACGGGCAGGCCCTGTAGACTCTTGCGGATCGGTACGGAGATGTCTGAACTTATCTTCAGGAGGCTATGGGGTGTTAGGAAACTTCCCTTTACTCATATCCTGTCGTGCAATCTATGATGTACCCAAACTTATTCTTCTATTCACTCACTGATGGTGAGGATGTGTGCATCCGATGTTTCTGGCCCGGGAGATGTCGTTGTCTCCGCCGCCCGAGGTCAGGGTAAATGCAGGGGAAGAGCACAAGCTCGAGGTAGGGGACGAGGACGTCCCATAGCTACACCAGTGGCACCACCAGAGGACCCTATTATGGAGGAGCAGGATGAGGTGCCTCCAGTAGCACCTGCTCCAGTGGATTTCATGACGAGGCCAGGCTTCCAAGAGGTCATGGGCCGTATGCTGAGATTCATGGACACTATGTCCCAGACTGGTTGATTTTTCAGCCGACCCTGCTACTTCTCACGCGGGAGGGGTAGTCCAGAACCCTACCACTCAAGCCACAGGTCAAGCAGCAGCAGCACGTCATACCCCGGGCACACCGCCCGTGGGAGGGGTTTAGCCCGTAGCAGCAGCCCCAAAGCCCCGGCCAGTTGCAGAGGGTGACCACTAGAAGATGTTGGATAGATGGACCCGACTTTGCCCTCCAGTCTTCGGGGGTGAGCGGGGTGAGGATGCTCAGGATTTCATTGATAGATGCAGGGACAGACTGCACAACATGAGGATTTTGGAGTCCCACGGAGTGGATTTCACCACATTTCAGTTAGAGGGCAGAGCTCGCAAGTGGTGGCAGTCATATATTCTCAGCAGACCAAAAGAATCTCCTCCTGTCACATGGGATCAGTTCGCTCAGCTATTTCTAGACAGATACATTCCACCTTCTGAGAGGGAGGAGCTACGGGGTCAGTTTGAGCGACTACAGCAGGGGCAGATGTCAGTGACTAATTATGAGGCTAGATTTTCCAAGTTATCCCACCATGCCCTTATGATATTGCCTACTGACGCCGAAAGGGTGCGGCGGTTTGTGGCTGGCTTGCATTCAGGTATTAGGGCCTCTATGGCCTGAGAGGTGGAGATGGGTACCCCCTATCAGCTTGTAGTCAAGATAGCTCGACGGATTGAGGGGTATCAGTTGAGGAGCATGGTCAGCGGGACAAGAGGGTCAGGTTCTCAGGAGAGTTCAGTGATGTCTCAGCTAGGAGCAGGGGTCAGTTCGGGGGTGGTCAGCCCAGCAGACCTTCATATTCAGCACCCCCACTACCCCCTCGAGGTGGTTTAGTGAGGCCTCAGTTCGGCGCTATGCCAGAGCGTTCCTATCGTCCTCCAGCCACCCAGGGTGCACCCAACAGTTATTCAAGTCATCAGAGATCCTCTAGTTCCTATTTCAGTGCCTTAACAGAGGGTTCACACCGCCCTCCGGCTATTCACGGTTCTTCCTCTTTCGGGCAGCAGGCTGTAGCACCAGGAGGTTGTTTTGAGTGTGGGGAGCCGGGTCATACATGGAGGTATTGTCCCAGGTATAGGGGCAAGGCAGTGCAATAGAGTTATCAGCCGAGGAGTTCAGCACTAGCAATCCGGCCACCTCGAGGTGGAGGATAGGTCGGCAGGGGTCATCCTAGAGGGGGAGGCCAGCCAGGAGGAGGTTAGTTAGTTACAGTTCACTTTGGGGGAGTTCAGTCTTCCGGAGCCTCAGCCAGCTTTTATGCCATTCCGGCCAAATCAGATGCAGTGGCCTCAGACGCCGTAATCACATGTATTATCTTAGTATATGGTAGGGAGGCTTCGGTAGTATTTGATCCAAGATCCACGTATTCATATGTTTTAGTACTATTCGCTCATTTTCTGGATATCCCTCGTGAGTCCTTGCGTTCTACTATATATGTGTCCACTCCTGTGGGCGATTCAGTGGTGGTAGACCGAGTCTACCAGTCTTGTGTGATCACTTTCTGCTATTTCGATACCAGAGAAGATCTTTTATTGCTGGATATGATTGATTTTGAGGTTATCCTAGGCATGGATTGGCTATCTTCTTATCATGTAGTGTTATATTGCCATGCCAAGACAGACACTTTAGCCATGCCTGAGTCGCCTAGACTAGAGTGGAGAGGTTCTTCAGTTAGTTCCTCCCGCCGGGTCATTTCCTTCATGAAGGCTCGACATATGGTCGAGAAGGGTTATTTGGCTTACCTTGCTTATGTGCGGGACACCACCACCGAGTCATCGACCATTGACTCAGTGTCGGTGTTGCGTGAGTTTTCAAACGTATTTCCTTCAGATCTTCCAGGCATGCCTCCAGATCGAGATATTGATTTCTGTATTGATGTAGCTCCAGATACTCAGCCGATTTCCATTCCCTCGTATCGTATGGCTCCTAAAGAGATGAAAGAGTTAAAAGAGAAACTTGAGGAGTTTTTGGATAAGGGGTTCATCAGGCCGAGTGTGTCGATATGGGGTGCTCCAGTCCTATTTGTGAAGAAGAAGGATGGGTCTATGCGGATGTGTATTGAGAACCGCCAGCTGAATAAGGTTACTATTAAGAATAAGTATCCGCTGCCGCGCATCAATGATTTATTTGACCAGTTGCAGGGTGCTCGTGTGTTTTCCAAGATTGATTTGAGATCGGGTTACCATCAATTGAGGATTCGGGGTTCAGATGTTCCGAAGACTGCATTTCATACCAGATATGGCCATTATGAGTTCCTGGTGATGTCCTTTGGTTTAACTAATTCCCTAGCAACATTCATGGACTTGATGAATAGGGTATTCAGGCCGTATATTGATTCCTTCATCATCATTTTCATTGATGACATCTTGATTTATTCGCGGAGCCTGGGTGAGCATGAACAACATTTGAGGGTTGTGCTCTAGACCTTGCGGGATCAGAAGCTCTATGCTAAGTTCTCCAAGTGCGAGTTCTGGTTAGATTCCGTGGCATTTTTGGGGCATGTGGTATCCAGAGAAGGTATCAAGGTTGATCCTCAGAAGATTGAGGCGGTTCAGAGTTGGCCGCGTCCTACTTCAGCTATAGAGGTCAGGAGTTTCTTGGGCCTAACAGAATATTATCGCCGATTCGTGGAGGGGTTCTCTTCTATTGCAGCTCCATTGACCAGATTGACTCAGAAGAATGCCCCGTTTCGGTGGTCCGACGAGTGTGAGGCGAGATTTCAGAAGCTCAAGTCAGCTTTGACCTCAGCACCAGTTCTGTCATTGCCTTCCGGTTCTGGAATGTATACTGTGTATTGCGATGCTTCACGCGTCGGGTTGGGATGTGTGTTGATGCAGGCTGGCAGGGTTATTGCTTATGCTTCGCGCCAGCTGAAGGTTCATGAAAACAATTATCTTGTGCACGACTTAGAGTTGGCGGCGATTGTTCATGCTTTGAAGATTTGGCGGCACTATATGTATGGTGTGTCATGTGAGTTCTACACTGCTCACCACAGTTTGCAGCACTTATTCAAGTAGAGGGACCTTAATTTGAGGCAGCAGAGATGGCTTGAGTTGTTAAAAGATTATGATCTCACTATTTTGTATCACCCGGGCAAGGCGAATGTAGTAGCAGATGCTTTGAGCAGAAGGGCAGCGAGTATGGGTAGCTTGGCCTACATTGCAGCGGACAAGAGACCTTTAGCCTTGGACATTCAGTCCTTGGCCAATCGCCTTGTGAGATTGGACCTTTCGGAGCCTCGTCGAGTTTTGGCTCGTGTAGTTGCTCAGTCTTCATTGTTGGGGAAGATTAAGGCTCGACAGTTTGATGATCCATGCCTTGCAGAGCTTCGGGATACGGTGGTCCAGGGCTAGGCCAAGGAGGTTACTTTGGGCGAGGATGGTGTCTTGAGGCTCCAGGGCCGTTTATGTGTTCCTAATATTGATGGCCTGAGAAAAAGAATTCTAGAAGAGGCCCACAGTTCCCGGTACTCTGTTCATCCGGGTGCGACGAGGATGTACCGTGATTTGAAGCAACACTACTAGTAGAGGCGGATGAAGAAAGATATAGTGCAGTATGTGGCTAGGTGTCTCAATTGTCAGCAGGTCAAGTACGAGCACTAGAGGCCAGGAGGCTTATTTCAGCAGATGCCCATTTCTGAGTGGAAATGGGAGCGCATCACTATGGACTTTGTCGTTGGGTTGCCTCGGACTTTGCGGAAGGTTGACGTGGTTTGGGTCTTTTTAGATAGATTGACCAAATCGGCGCATTTCATTCCTGTGGCTACTACTTATACTACAGAGAGGCTGGCCCAGATTTATATTCGGGAGATAGTCCGGTTGAGGTGTTGAGACTGAGCCCCAGGTTTATAGGCCCTTTCGAGGTGTTGAGACGAGTCGGGGAGGTTGGTTATGTGATCGCTTTACCTCCCTCCTTATCAAGAGTTCACCCGGTATTTCATGTATCCATTCTCCGAAGATATCAGGCCAATTTCTCTCACGTGATTGATTTCATCACTATTCAGTTAGATGAGAAGTTGGGCTTCGAGGAGGAGCCAATTGCTATTATTGATAGGCAGGACCGCCAGTTGAGGTCCAAGAGAATTTTTGCCGTAAAGGTCCAGTGGGGGGGCCAACCAGTCGATGAGGCGACTTGGGAGTCCGAGGAGGACATGCGGAGCAGGTATCCACAACTATTCAGCACATTAGGTACGATTCTACGTCCGTTTGAGGATGAACATTTGTTTAGAGGGGGAGATTGTGATGACCCAAAAGGTCATCTTACGTAAATTTAAGTATGACTGTGTACCGAGGCTCTGAAAGCCTCAGTTAATCTCACCTTGATGTGCGTGCGCAGTCCGGGCTTTATGTGAAAACCTGATAAAGAGTTGAATTTATGATAAGTAATTGAATAAAGTTGACTTTGGTCAACATTTTTGGTAAACGGACCCAGACCCATGATCTGGCGGTCCCGAGAGATCCGTAGGAAAATATGGGACTTGGGCGTATGCCCGAAATCGAATTCCAAGAAATGAATTTTTAAAGAAATATGTTTTCTGAAAATACTAAAGGCTTATGAAAATGAACCTTGATGTGTAACCTGGGCTGTCAGGCCCGTATTATGGTTTCGGAGCCCGGAACAGGTTCAATATGTGTATTTAAGTTATCTGTGAAATTTGGAAAGAAACGAACTTGATTTGACGGGTTTCGGATCAAAATGGGAAATTTAGAGTTAGTGAAGTTTTGAGGATTTTCATAGAACTTGAATTTTTTTTTGGAATGTGATTTTTATGTTACCGAGGTCTGAATGCAATTCCGAGACTTGAAGTAGGATAGGCCGGTTCGGCGCATTGAAATGAATTCTAGAATCTTAAGTTCTTAAGCTTGATTCAATTTGGTTTTGGGGTTTAATTCTGAGTTTCGTTGTTGTTTTTTACATTCCGGAAGTTCGAGCGAGTCCGTATCATGAATACAGACTTGTCGGTGCTTTTTGGCGGGGTCCCGAGGAGGCTCGGGTGAGTTTTGGACCCCCAGGAGCTAAGTTTGAAAAACCAGATTTTTGTTGTCTGGTTTCCTTCTCTGCGATCGCATGAGGTGGGTCGCGATCGCGGAGAAGGAATTTGGCTGGGCTGCTAATTGTTCTTCGCGATCACAACTTCCTCTTCGCGATCGCGGAAGGCCGGACTCCATGCCTTCGCGATCGCATCCCCATTGCGATCGCATAGTGCCAAGCCACGGCTGGGCACAGTTACTCTCCGCGATCGCAGGACCTCTGTCGCGATCGCAGAGGTCTAGCCAGTTGGCCTTCGCGATCACAGGACCTCTGTCGCGATTGCAGAGGTCTGGCCAGTTGGCCTTCGCGCTCGCATGCCCCTTGTCGCGATCGCAGTTAAGGAATCCCTAGGTAGTTTTATCAAATACGGGACTTAGCATATTTCCTCCATTTTCATCTTCCTCCTCAAGTTTTTAGAGAGCTCTTCAAGGAACCTTCCACCACGGTTATTGAGGTAAGTAAATTCCATAGTTTTACTAGTTTCAAACATTAATTCCTAGTTAAATTCACTACTAAATTATCTAAAATCATAGAATTAGGTAGTAATTTTAGGGTTCTTGAGGATTTTGTGATATTCCATTTTCGGCCATGAATTCAAGTAGAAATCACACCTTAATGATCCTTAGGCTATGGGTGAGTGATCCGTTCGAGAATTTTTTGAATTTGATCATGCGAGACCGGGGTTGAAATTTGGAAATTCTTCAAGGATAGCGATTTTAGTGAATAACTAAGATAATTTCCCACATTATGCATACATTGATTTAATTTTACACCTTTTGGCTAGTTGCGAGTCCTCGGGTGTAGAGTTCGGAGTTTCGGGCGCAATTGTGGTCCGAGGGGTAGATTCGACACGAGGTGAGTCTCTTTTCTAACCTTGTAAGAGGGAATTGTCCCCCTAGGTGATCTATATCCTATGTGTAAAAATTGTTTGGGGGCTACGTACGCGCCAAGTGACGAGAGTCTGTACGTAGCGGCTATTATTGTTTTGTCCGGGTAGTTAGGCCCACATCCTGCCTTGTATGCTTCCTCCTAGTGCCTTATATGCCTTATATGCTTTTTCTCGTAATGCCTTATACGCTTCCTTGCAATGCTTTATATGATTCATTGTGACGCCATATGTACTATGAGATTATATTTTGTATAATATTGTTCCTGTGAGGCTTTATGGAAATTGTTGAATGGAAAGGAATTTGTTATAAAAAGTATTTGTGAAATATATATGGGATCGGGCCGTACGCCACGGCAGAGTTGAAAAGTAATTGAAATGTATATGGGATCGGGTCGTACGCCACGACAGAGTTGAAAAGCAATTGAAATATATATGGGATCGGGTCGTACGCCATGGAAGTGTTGAGAAGTATTTGTGATATATATGGGATCGGGCCGTACGCCACGGCAGTGTTGAGAAATACTTAAAATACATATGGGACCGGGTCGTATGCCACGGCGAGTTTTGAAAGTACCTTATGGGAGCGGGCCGTACGCCACGACGGATCTAAGAGTTTGTGATTATGGTTTCGTTCGGTGGTCTTACCCTTTAAAGTGCTTTATTGTTTAGTTCAGTAGTTGTTTGGATTTGTGCTCTTGATATGTACTTGTTTCTTAATTCCTGACATGCCTACTGTATTTCATTATATTCTATCACATGTTATTACTGTTGGACCTTAGTGAGTATCGATTCGGCCTCTCGTCACTACTTCTTCGAGTTTAGGCGGGATACTCACTGAGTACATATTTATTTAATATGTACTCATGTTGCACTTCTGTACTTAACTGTAGAAGTTCTGAGGCCGGTGCTTCTGGTTATTGTACCGGAGATAGATCCTGAGCTTGTAAACTTGACTTCACGGTGAGCTGCTTCCTTTGGCGATTCCCAGCAGCACCATGGAGTTTTCACTTACTTTTGTTATTTTCCCCGTCTATTTCATCCAGACTGTGGATTTGTATATATATATTACTTTCCTTTGTATATTCCGTTAGTATGCCCATGACTCTCGTGACACTAGTTCCTGGCACGCGCGTAGTGTATATTTTGGGTTTTGGGTTGTATAGGCATACATATGCCTTATTTTGGCCATGTAGTGTTATGCTTTATTTCCATGTCAAGCTATCATCATGTTTAATTGTTTAGAATTTGTAAATGTTGACTTGTTTAATTAAAAGGGAAGGGTAATACTTAGTGTAATTCATATTCGCTTGCCTAACCCCGTCGTTGGGCGCCATCACGACCTGGATTAGGATTCTGGGTCGTGACGCTGATACCGACTTGTCACGACCCAAATTCCCAATCTTAGAGGTCGTGATGGCGCCTAACATCACACTTCCTAGGCAAGCCAATAATAGGATTTCAAATAATTTATTTCCTTAATTAATTACATAAGCATAAATAAATAACTTCCAAATAAACTTAATTAGAATAATTCCTTACAACAATAGAATAAATAATAATAATAATAACCAACTAATTAAGATGAACCACGAACTAACTATGAAATAACTCTAAGACTACCCCAAGGTCTGGTGTCACAATCCGCGAACTACTAAAGAATACTACATATAATGGCTGAAAGAAAATAGTGTAACTGTTCTGAATATAATAAAACAGTGTAAATAACAATAGGAGAAGATTCTCGGAATCTGCGAACGCCGGCAGATGTACCTCGTGTCTCCAAACGAATCGGGTGGTCATCCTGAAATTCTCTACTGCTGATAAGTACCTGGATCCGTGCAAAAGAACACAGAGTGTAGTATCAGTACAACCGACCCCATGTACTGAGTAAGTGCCGAGCCTAACCTCGGCGAAGTAGTGACGAGGCTAAGTCGGGCTTCAACAATATAATCGATAACAACAATAAATAATAAAGCCAGAAAGAAATCTAAACAAATGGATAAATAAGTGCTGCAACAAAATAAAATAACTTAGCTATAACCTATTCTCAATTAACTCTTCAAAGTTCCAAACTTTAACTTGAATAAAATAGAGCTAAAGTATTTAAAGAGTAGTAAAATAGAAAATTTATCTTTTCAATACTTTTATTTTCTTTTTCTGTAAAAATCAGTAAAATATAAATGTCCTCCCTTATCGCTCCTTGTTGCGGCGTGCAACCCGCTCCCAACTGTCCTCCCTTATTGCTCCTCCCTAAATTATCATCATTATTGCTCCTGTTGTAGCGTGCAACCCGATCCCACCTGTCCACCCTTATCACTCCTTGTTGCGGCGTGCAACCCGCTCCCACCAGACATATCATATCAATTTATTCATAATTTCACAATTTATGCCAAGCCTTTCACAATACTTTTGCCTTAACAATTATAATTAATAAACTGCATTTTTTTCTCATCACTTCATCAACCATGAAACCAACAAGAATATCAAATATAAATACCTTTATTTCGTAAAAATAATACCAACCTCTCATCCATGTTTATACCACAAGGACACCAGCTCAAACAACCAATACTCTTTCCAAATAGTCACAACCATAACTAACAACAATTCAACAAGGCCAAATAGTCATAGAAACAATAGTGAACATATAGCAGTTAAGACAATGATCAAATAAGTGGAGAACGGGAAAGGGGATCATGTTTAACAAACAATTTGGGTGGTGCATAGATACTCGTAACCACACCTATACACCACGCCCATGCATTTCACATAGCAAACAAGTGGGGAGTCATATTTCCTCAAGCCAAAGTTAGACCAAACACTTACCTCAATTCCGCAGGCCACTCATTGCTCAATTATTGCTTTTCCTTTTGAATTCACGTTTAATTTGCTCGAATCTAAACAAAATTAACTTAATATGATTAACTAATGCTAAAGGAACTAACTTTATTGAAAAATATAATTTTTCTTAATTTTTTTTTAAAAAAAAAGTTAAAACTAAACTTGGGGTTCGGACCAAATTAAATTTACCCATTCACCCACGAACCCAAATATACTTTTAGTTTTTAAATCCGACCTTAATTTGATATAAAAAATCAATTTTTACAAAATTCCCTAATTCTACCCAAATCCTAGATTTTTACCATGAAAATTCTTTGTTTTTTACTTTAAAAGTGATGCAAAATAGTAAGGAATTGAAAGAACAAGGTTTGGAGTTGATTACCTATGAATTGGGGATGAATATTGTTGAAGAAAACTCGTTTTTAGGGCTGGAACCTCAAAAAATTGGAGAAGAAAGGATTCTGCCCGGTTTTAATTTGATATTTATAATAGTTGGGCTAGGCAATTGTGCGATCGCGGGTAAAGATATGCGATCGCACATGGTAACGGGGCTAGGGCAGTGCGATCGCGGGGTAGGGGTGTGCGTTCGCAGAGAGCAGGGGGGGTGTTGCACAATGCTGTTCTATCCTGGACAGTGCTTCGTGATCGCACACCTGGAGCTGCGTTCACATAAGCCAATTTTTCGGACCCTTAGAGATTATTCTATGCGATCGCAATCCTACCTATGCGATCACATAGCCCAAATACCTGGACAACAGAAAAAGGAAAAACCAGCAATTCTTTTAAAGTGAAAAACACCCCATGGCCTATCTGAAACTCTCCCGAGCCCTCGGGGCTCCAAACAAATCATGCACACAAGTCTAAAAATATCATACGGACTTGCTCGTGCGATAAAATCATGAAAATAACATGTAAAAAATGTATGAGTTAAACCTCAAAACTCATCATTTTCAACAAAAACTCTTAAAGTTCATAATTTCTCAACCGGATGTTCGAATCACTTCAAACGAACTCCGTTTTTCACAAAATTTCACAGCCAACCTTTAAATATCATAACAAAGTTGTGCCGTGCTCTGGAACCAAAATACGGGCCCGATACCAACGATTTTTAACATTATTTCTTTTCTTTAATTCATAAACATTTCAACAAAACAATATTTTTCAAAAATTGATTTATAAGGATCGGGACCTTAGAATTCATTTTCGGGCACACGCCCGAGTCCCATATTCTACTTCGGACCACCCGGGATCGTCGGAACACGGATCCGGACTCGCTTACTCAAAATGTTGACCAAAGTCAACTCTTATCAATTTTAAATTCTAAAAATCACTATTTCTCATATTTTCACCTAAAAGCTTTCCGGTTTCACGCCCGGACTGCGCACACAAATCGAGGTATTTTATTTTAGTCTTTTTATGGTTATTAAGCATGGAACGGAGTCTAATTTTATAAATTGACCCCTTGGTTCATCACATTCTTGGTGGAACCAGTCATCTGAAAAGTAGCGAAATCGACCCTATTGGTCTCTAAAATACCCATATTACGCAAAACCTCATGACAACTTTCCAGATATTCCAGAGGATCCTCCGAAGTCTCACCAGTGAACTGAATATGAAATAACTTAATGAATTTGTCCAACCTCTACAAAGAATCGGTAGACATAGCTGCCCCATCAATATGTGGCACTACGTTAACTGGCTGAATCACCCAAACTGGATTAGCCGAGGGGGTCGGAACCTGAGGAGTGGTCTGATTTGAGAAGTACGAGTAACAAGAGTCTGAATCCCTCCTCCAACCTGAGATGTGGTCGCTGCCACGGGGAATGTGCCTGTCTGGGCGACACTCTCCATGATGCCTACTAAATGGACCAAAGTGTCCTGGAGCACTAGGGTGGAAATTAACCCCTCTAGGACCTGAGCTGGTCCTGCTGGAGCCGTCTGAGATGGAACCCCCTCATGTATCTCAACCTGTGGTCCCGCAGCTGGGGCTGCTATTTGAGCAACGGGTTGTGTCCTCCCCCTGCCTCGGCCTCTTACGTGGCATCGACCTCTGCCCCTAGTAGGAGCTGCTACTGGTGCTGGAAGACCGGATGCTTAGTCAGCGAAAGAGGAAGCACGTGTTCTCGCCATCTGCGAGAGAATAGAAGAGTCTAAATCAGTACAGAAGTCTCAGTACCGATCCTTCAAACTCTATTAAGCTTGTTCGTGAATTGTGAGACCTAAGCAACCTAGTGCTCTGCTACCAACTTGTCACGACTCAAATTCCCAACCTTAGGGATCGTGATGGCCCCTAACACCACACTTGCTATGCAAGCCAATGTTAGAACTTATTAAATTAATTTCCATTAAAATCTATTTAACTGTAACAAAACCATTCAAAATAAACTAGACTTTATTACTTTTATATAAAAAATCCACGAATAAAATAATAAATTAATAATTAAACCGAGCCTCTAACTAAGTAAATAAGCATAAGACTACACCAGGATCTGGTGTCACAATTCACTAACCACTAGAAGTATTACAAATAATGGACTGAAAGAAATAATATAAATGTTTCGAATGTAATAAAACAATATCTATAAAACGAGAGAATACGCCAGGAATCTGTGGACGCCAGCAGATCTACCTCGTCTTTGAATGGATGAATGTTGGCTACTAAGATCTCCTAACGTTGACCAATACCTGGATCTGCACAAAAGATTGCAGAGTGTAGTATCAGTACAACCTCCCCATGTACTGAGTAAGTGTCGAGCCTAACCTCGACGAAGTAGTGACGAGGCTAAGGCGGGGCAATTAAACATATCCTGTAACAGTATAATTATAACAAAACAAGAAAAATAATTTTAAACAAAACAAGAACAAAAAACTTGTAACAATAAATAACATAACTCAGTTGCCTCTTTCCAGGCCTCAGCTATAACCAAGTCTCGCATAAATTTCCAAAAGTTTCCAAGTTTGACTTTTAAAATAATACTAAGTAAAATAGTAAAGTAAAACAATAGTTTTTCAAATCTTTGCTTTTTCTTAGAAAATCAGTAAAAATATAGGTGTCCTCCCTTATTGCTCCTTTTTGCAGCGTGCAACCTGCTCCCACCTGTTCCCCTTATTACACCACCCTATATTCCACCCATATTACACATGTTGTGGCGTGCAACCCGATCCCACCTGTCCACCCTTATTACACCTTATTGCGGCGTGCAACCCGCTCCCACCAGACATATCATATAAATTTATTTATTTATGAAAACTTTTACAATTCAGGCCAAGCCTTTCACAACACTTTCATCTAAACAATTGTAACAGAAAACAATATAGCTGATAAGTTGTATCCAATATCATTTCATAATGAAACAAAACAGAATATGTGTAAATATCGTAATGCTGTCATCCAGCTCAATCTTTCTGTACCATAACAAACTCAAAGGAACATCCAACACTTTTAACACGCTTGCAACAATGCTTGACAATAATCTAATGAAACCAAATAGTCATGTAAACCTCAATGATCACAAAATAGTTAAGCCAGGAAGCAAATAAATGAGAAACGGGGAAAGGGATCATGTTAAACAGCAATTTGGTAGTGCATAGGTACTCGTCACCTCACCTATACACTACACACAAATAATTTCACATAACAATTAGGTTGGGGATTCATATTCCCTCAAGTCAAGGTTAAACCAAGCACTTACTTCGATCTCACAAGCAATTCATTATTCTATCACTGCCTTTCCATTAGAATTTACTTCTAATCTGCTCGAATCTAATCACAATTTGTTCAATGTTATCAATCATAGCCTAAAGGAATCAACTTTATTGAAAAACAATGGTTCTCTTGTGTTTTCTTATCCAAATTCAAATATTGACCCCATACCTGCTTGGTCTAAACTCGAGGTTCGGACCAAAACCTGTTTACCCAATATTCTTCGAGCCCGGATATGCAATTGGTATTGGAATCCGACCTCAGTTGGAGCTCCAATTCTCCAAATTTTAAAATTCTTAAGTTCTACCCAAAAACCCAATTTTTACCATGAAAACTCTAAAATTTTGGTTGTAATCTTGGTAAAAGTTGTTTGGAATTGAAAATAATTAGTTGGAGATAACATACCAATGATTTGGAGAAGTTTTGGTCTTTGGGAAATCGCCTATAGAGGTTTAGGGTTTGAGAAAATTGAAAAAGAAGTGAAACACCCATCAAAAAGCTGATATATTAGGCTGCGGGTCTTGCATTTGCGAACTGGAGTTCGTATTTGCGAACAAGGGAGCTTCGCATTTGCGACCCAGGACCTCGCAAATGCGAGATCTGAGGATGGCCACCCTAACTCGCATTTGCGAGATTTGAGGTTGGCCACCCTAACTCGCATTTGCGAGATTTAAGGTTGGCCACCCTAACTCGCATTTGCGAGATCTGAGGCTTGCACACCAGATGATCAGCTGTTGGGGTATTTTTCTAAGTCTAGACACTCTGTAGCCTACCCGAAACTCATTCGAGCCCTCGGGGATCCAAACAAAACATGGACGCAAGTCTAAAAACATCATACAGACTTGCTCGTGCGATCAAATAATCAAAATAACATAAAAATTTACAGATTTAATCTCAAAACTCAATATTTCCTTAAGAACACTCAATTTTCTAACTTTTCAACCGGATGTCCGAATTACATCAAATCAACTCCGATTCTCATGAAATCTTATAGATAGGACTTAAATAACATAACAAACTTGTTCTGGGATTCAGAACCAAAATGCGGGCCTGATATCATCAATTTCACATATTATTTCATTTCTTTATTTCTTGAATTAACCAACAGAACAATTTTCTTCAAAAATTGTTTTCTAAGTATGGGGACCTCGGAATTAAATTCCCAGCATATGCCCAAGTCCTATATTTTACTGCGGACCTCCCGGGATTGTCAGAACACAGATCCGGGTCCGTTTACCAAAAATATTGACCAACGTCAACTAAAACAAAATTTTGATTCTAGAATTACTATTTTTCATATTTCCTCATAAAACCTTTTTGGTTACACGCCCGGACTGCGCACGTAAATCGATATAATTAAATAGTCTTTTTATGTCTAGTAAGCCTAAAATTATGTCTGATTTAATAAAATAACCCCTTGGGTCATCACAAAATTAAACACCTATAGGCAGGATTTCTACCTGTCTCAGGCAAACATTATAATAGACCCATTTCCCAATTTTACTAACACCCCAATTGTATTACAACATATTTAAATGCCCAATGAATGAAACAAATTACAGAGTTACAAAACAACTATAGTGGGCCTAAGACAGGCCCAAAGCATACCCAACCCAGCCATGCCTTGAATTTCATATCCAATAGGCTTCACCACAGCCCAGAAGTCATAGCCAATCAAACCCAAAAAAACAATCTTCATTTACACAAAATTGCAAAAACCCAATAGCTAGAGCTGATCAAGAACCATTTACACAAACTAATTGATTTATTCAGTAGGTGAAATGGAACAGAATGGAGAAATTATGTCACGA
This sequence comes from Nicotiana undulata, assembly GCA_005239495.1. Lineage (NCBI taxonomy): Eukaryota > Viridiplantae > Streptophyta > Magnoliopsida > Solanales > Solanaceae > Nicotiana > Nicotiana undulata. The sequence goes on from ML267286.1 coordinate 76,336, forward strand.
CCCAAAAATCATAAGTCGTGATGGCACCTAACTCAACCTTCTAAGTAAGCCAACTAACAGAAAATATAACTCAACTGAGATTATAAGAGAATACAGAATAGATAACTGAACATTTACAAATTTATCCAAGACCTGGTAGTACGAATCACGAGCTTCTAAGACTTGAAATATCAAAATTGATACAAATAAATATATGTTTGAAGGTTACATAAACAGATAAGCAACAACCTAAGCTACCAAGAACAAGTGGCAGCTATCTCCAAAACGCACGAATATCTTCAGAATTAGCACCTGACATCACCAGCAGCTCCGCTCCAAAAATCTGTACACATCGTACAGAAGTGTAGTATCACTACAACCGACCCCATGTACTGGTAAGTATTTTGTCCAACCTCGTCGAGGTAGTGGCGAGGCTTTTAGTTGAAAGACGTTTATTGTTATGACCTGTACATTAGACTAACAATATAGGCAGTACAAAACATAACAAATAAAAATACCATATACAACTCTGTGAGACAGTCAACAATTACTAACAGGAACCACAGTAGAAGATTTACAATCTTTAGGGTATGATAAGTGTATCCAAGATATCAAGTCAAATGGCACAGTAAAACCCTTCGTGCTTCTATCTCATCCTCACCATATATAAATAAATTTATGTGATAAATCAATTAGCACGACAACACCCTTCGTGTGTTCAACTCATCCTTCCAAATGCACGTATAACAGAACCAACCAGATGAAAGAAACACGATAACAATAATTACAAAGTAGTAAATACACAAGTAACAACAACCAAGAATATGATATCAATAAAATGACAAGGCATGAATTATAAATAACATCGAGGAGAGTGTTCAAACGAATGTTCCAACAAATTCCCAATCACAACATTTATAAGCCAACAATGGTTCAATAAACCCTCAAGGGCCGTATAATTAAATTGCTTCCGAAAATCTCACAATTTATTAGAAACATAAGTATAGAATCCAACATCTCAGAATATCGGCCATAGCAATATAGTAGTGATTACGCATAGAGATGACCAAACTAGACACATCAATGTATTCTCAGAATTCTATCAAATTTAATCAAGTTCTATTAGGCTAGGTCTTTATTTCTAACATTTTATATGATATTCTTAATATCTGTAATTCAAGAACGGCATGAAGAAAGGAAATTACATAATTCTAGAAGACAAATTATAACATCATCTACCCCCAACATGATTAACCCCAGCACATATTGTGATGACCCAAGGGGTCATTTTATAAAATTAGACTTTGTTTCATGCTTAATAGCCATAAAAGACTAAAAATTAAATACCTCGATTTGTGTGCACAGTCTGGGCGCGAAATCGGAAAGCTTTTATGTGAAAATATGAGAAATAGTGGTTTTTAGAATTTAAATTTGATAAAAGTTGACTTTGGTCATCATTTTGAGTAAACGGACCCGAATCCGTGTTCCGACGTTCTCGGGAGGTCCGCAGTAAATTATGGGACTCGGGCGTATGCCCGGAAATGAATTTCGAAGTCCCAAGTCTTAGAAATCAATTTTTGAAAGAAATTATTTTGCTGAAATATTAGTGAAATAAAGAAAAGAATTAATGTTTGAAACTATTGGTATCGGGTTCGTATTTTGGTTCTGGAGCTCTGTACAGATTTGTTATAGTATTTAAAGGTTTACTGTGAAATTTGGTGAAAAACGGAGTTCGTTTGACGTGATTCGGAGATTCGATTGAAAAGTTATGAACTTTAAGTGTTCTTGATGAAAATGATGAGTTTTGAGGTTTAATTCATAGTTTTACATGTTATTTTCATGATTTGATTGCACGAGAAAGTCCGTATGATTATTTTAGACTTGCGTGCATGTTCGGTTTAGATCTCCGAGGGCTCGGGTGAGTTTCAAATAGGTTTAGGTTGTGTTGCGCTCGTTATTTCTTATGTTTCGACGTCGTTTCTTCAAGCATAAATGATATCATATTGAACAAATGAGCTCCGACTTCAATTTTGAACGAAATATTAGATTAGTATTGTAATTACGGACCCATAGCAAAAAGAATCATCAAATTTGGACATCGTATGAAGATTTTATGATTATTTTACTAAGGTTGCCAGATTTTTCAGGTTAATTACGAAATTTCCCCTCACAGCGTATTAAAAATCTGCACAATTTCCAAATATTAAACCTACATATATCCTTCATTATAAGGTCAAATTGAGTGATTCAAAAGCCTAAATTAATTATAATTTCACAAGGAATCCATTGGAGACATAAAAACCGAGTTTCGAGATCGTTTAGCACGAGAAACGAGGCAGAATAGTTGGCAGAAAATTTATTAAAAACGGGCAGACCTTCTTCTTCACCTTATTTTCGAGGTTTACAGCCCTAGGAATAAATTTCTTCACCAAATATCCTGCCAAAGTCATAGTTAATCAATTCTAAACTTTACTCTTTCAATTACCCATTGTTTTTCAACACTTTTAAATCAAAAACTAAGAATTTTCATGGTAAAAATTAAGGGTTTGGGTAGAATTAGGGAATTTTATAAAAATCGAATCTTTACCTCAAATTGAGGTCGGATTTCGAAATTAATTATATATTTGGGTTCGTGGGTGAATGGATAAACATTATTTTGTCCGAACCCCGAGTATAGACCAAGCGGGCCCGGAGTCGAGTTTTCACCTTTTTTGAGAAAAGTTAGGTAAAATTATGGGAGCGGGTCGTACGCCACGGCGGAATTGAAAATTAATTGGAATATATGGGATCGGGCCGTACGCCAGGATAGTGTTGAAAGCAATTGAAATATATGGGATCGGGCCGTACGCCACGACAGTGTTGAAGAGAAATTGAAATGAATATGAGATCGGGTCGTACGCCATATCGAGTGTAGAAAGTACCTTATGGGAGCTGGCCGTATGCCACGACGGATCTAAGAATTTGTGATTTTTTTTTTCACTCGGTGGTCTTACTCTTGAAAGTGCTTTATTGTTTAAGTTCAGTAGTCGTTTGGATATTTCTGCTTTTAGTATATGTACTTGTTGCTTATTTCCCTGACATGCCTATTGTATTTCATCATATTTTATCATATGTTATTATTGCTGGACCTTAGTGAGTATCGAGTCGACCTCTCGTCACTACTTCTTCGAGTTTAGGCGGGATACTCACTGGGTACATATTTATTTAATATGTACTCATGCTGCACTTTCTTTTCTTTTCTGTACTTGACTGTACAGGTCCGGAGGCTGGCACGTCTGACTATCAGACCGGTGCTGGATATTGACAGCGTGGTCATACTTCACGGTGAGCTAATTTCCCAGAGACTTTCTAGCAGCGCCCTGGAGCTCTTTTGTTGTATTCCTCTGTCTATTTCATTCAGACGGAGACTCTATATATATTATAGTCATTGTATATTCAGTAGTTGCCTATGATACTCGTGACACTAGTTCCTGGCACACATGCGTAGTTTATTTATATTGTTGGGGTTTTGGGATGTATATCCATGTGTATGTTATATCTCGGCTTTGTATCTACTATGACTTACTTTCGCTCAAGGCTAGTATCATGTTAGTTGTTATAACTGGTAATGTCTGACTTGTTTAATTATCTGGGGAATGGTGTCAATTGGTGTAATTTGTGTTGGCTTGCCTAACCCCGTCGTTGGGTGCCATCACGACTCGGATTAGGATTATGGGTCGTGACAACATTCATGTTAGGAGAGAGAGTATTGCTTCGTGTGTCGCCCATGAAGGGTGTTGTGAGATTTAAGAAGAAGGGTAAGTTGAGCCCTAGGTATATCGGGCTGTTTGAGATTCTTGATAGAGTGGGAGAGGTAGCTTATAGACTTGCATTGCCTCCAGGGTTATCCTCAGTTCATCCGGTGTTCCATGCGTCTATGCTCCGGAAATATCACGGTGACCCGTCCCACCTGTTAGATTTAAGCTCTGTCCAACTGGACAAAGACTTGACTTATGAGGAGGAGCCGATAGCTATTTTAGACCGGCAGGTTCGCCAATTGAGATCTAAAGGTTTTCCTTCAGTTCGAGTGTAGTGGAGAGGCCAGCCCGTTGAGGCAGCTAGTTAGGAGTCTGAGTCAGACATGCAGAGTAGATACCCACACTTGTTCGCCACTTCAGGTAATTTTCTATGTCCGTTCGAGGACGAACGTGTGTTTTAGAGGTGGAGATTATGATGACCCAAGGGGTCATTTTATAAAATTAGACTTCGTTCCATGCTTAATAGCCATAAAAGACTAAAAATTAAATACCTTGATTTGCGTGCGCAGTCCAGGCACAAAACCGAAAAGCTTTTATGAGAAAATATGAGAAATAGTGATTTTTAGAATTTAAATTTGATAAAAGTTGACTTTGGTCATCATTTTGAGTAAACGGACTCGGATCCGTGTTCCGACGATCCCGGGGGGTCTGCAGTAAATTATGGGACTCGAGCGTATGCCCGAAAATGAATTCCGAGGTCCCAAGTCTTAGAAATCAATTTTTGAATGAAATTGTTTTGCTGAAATATTAATGAAATAAATAAAAGAATTAATGTTTGAAACTATTGGTATCGGGCTCGTATTTTGGTTCCGGAGCTCGGTACAGATTTGTTATAGTATTTAAAGGTTTACTGTGAAATTTGGTAAAAAACGGAGTTCGTTTGACGTGATTCGGACATTCAGTTGAAAAGTTATGAACTTTAAGTGTTCTTGATGAAAATGATGAGTTTTGAGGTTTAATTCATAGTTTTACATGTTATTTTTATGATTTGATCACACGAGCAAGTCCGTATGATGCTTTTAGACTTGCGTGCATGTTTGGTTTAGATCTCCGAGGGCTCGGGTGAGTTTCAAATATGTTTGGGTTGTGTTGCGCTCGTTCTTTCTTATGTTTCGACGTCGTTTATTCAAGCATAAATGATATCATATTCAACAAATGAGCTCCGATTTCTATTTTGAATGAAATATTAGATTTGTATCGTAATTACGGACCAATAGCAAAAGAATCATCGAATTTGGACATCGTATGAGGATTTTATGATTATTAAACTAAGGTTGCCAGATTTTTCAGGTTAATTACGAAATTTCCCCTGACAGCATTAAAAATCTGCACTATTTCCAAATGTTAAACCTACATATCTCCTTCATTATAAGGTCAAATTGAGTGATCAAAAGCCTAAATTGATTATAATTACACAAGGAATCCATTGGAGACATAAAAACCGAGTTTCGAGATCGTTTAGCACGAGAAACGAGGCATAATATTTGGCAGAAAATTTATTAAAAACGGGCAAACCTTCTTCTTCACCTTATTTTCGAGGTTTACAGCCCTAGGAATAAATTTCTTCACCAAAAATATCATTCCCAAGTCATAGTTAATCAATTCTAAACTTTACTCTTTCAATTACCCATTGTTTTTCATCACTTTTAAATCAAAAACTAAGAATTTTCATGGTAAAAATTGAGGGTTTGGGTAGAATTAGGGAATTTTATAAAAATCGAATCTTTACCTCAAATTGAGGTTGGATTTCGAAATTAATTGTATATTTGGGTTCGTGGGTGAATGGATAAACGTTATTTGGTCCGAACCCCGAGTTTAGACCAAGTGGGCCCGGAGTCGAGTTTTCACCTTTTTTGAGAAAAGTTAGGTAAAATTATGAGAGTGGGCCGTACGCCACGGCGGAATGGAAAAGTAATTGGAATATATGGGATCGGGCCGTACGCCAGGATAGTGTTGAAAGAAATTGAAATATATGGGATCGGGCCATACGCCACGGCAGTGTTGAAAAGAAATTGAAATGAATATGAGATCGGGTCGTACGCCACAGCGAGTGTAGAAAGTACCTTATGGGAGCTGGCCGTATGCCACGACGGATCTAAGAATTTGTGATTTTTGTTTCACTCGGTGGTCTTACTCTTGAAAGTGCTTTATTGTTTAAGTTCAGTAGCCGTTTGGATTTTTCTGCTTTTAGTATATGTACTTGTTGCTTATTTCCCTGACATGCCTATTGTATTTCATCATATTTTATCATATGTTATTATTGATGGACCTTAGTGAGTATCGAGTCGACCTCTCGTCACTACTTCTTCGAGTTTAGGCGGGATACTCACTGGGTACATATTTATTTAATATGTACTCATGCTGCACTTTCTTTTCTTTTCTGTACTTGACTGTACAGGTCCGGAGGCTGGCACGTCTGACTATCAGGCCGGTGCTGGATATTGACAGCGTGGTCATACTTCACGGTGAGCTACTTTCGCAGAGACTTTCTAGCAGCGCCCTGGAGCTCTTTTATTGTATTCCTCTGTCCATTTCATTCAGACGGAGACTCTGTATATATTTTAGTCATTGTATATTCAGTAGTTGCCCATGACACTCGTGACACTAGTTCCTGGAACACACGCGTAGTGTATTTATATTGTTGGGGTTTTGGGATGTACATCCATGTGTATGTTATATCTCGGCTTTGTATCTACTATGACTTACTTTCGCTCAAGGCTAGTAACATGTTAGTTGTTATAACTGGTAATCTCTGATTTGTTTAATTATCTGGGGAAGGGTGTCACTTGGTGTAATTTGTGTTGGCTTGCCTAACCCCGTCGTTGGGCGCCATCACAACTCGGATTAGGATTCTGGGTCGTGACATCATTCATGTTAGGAGAGAGAGTATTGCTTCGTGTGTCGCCCATGAAGGGTGTTATGAGATTTGAGAAGAAGGTTAAGTTGAGCCCTAGGTATATCGGGCCGTTTGAGATTCTTGATAGAGTGGGGGAGGTAGCTTATAGACTTGCATTGCCTCCAAGGTTATCCTCAGTTCATCCGGTGTTCCATGCATCTATACTTCAGAAATATCATGGTGACCCTTCACACTTGTTATATTTCAGCTCTGTCCAATTGGACAAAGACTTGACTTATGAGGAGGAGCCGGTAGCTATTTTAGACCGGCAGGTTCGCCAATTGAGATCTAACAGTTTTCCTTCAGTTTGAGTGCAGTGGAGAGGCCAGCCCGTTGAGGCAGTTACTTAGGAGTCTGAGTCAGACATGTAGAGTAGATACCCACACTTGTTTGCCACTTCAGGTAATTTTCTATGTCCGTTCGAGGACGAACGTGTGTTTTAGGGGTGGAGATTGTGATGACCCAAGGGGTCATTTTATAAAATTAGACTCCGTTCCATTCTTAATAGCCATAAAAGACTAAAAATTAAATACCTCGATTTGCGTGCGCAGTCCGGGCACGAAACCGGAAAGCTTTTATGTAAAAATATGAGAAATAGTGATTTTTAGAATTTAAATTTGATAAAAGTTGACTTTGGTCATCATTTTGAGTAAACGGACCCGGATCCGTGTTTCGACAATCCCAGGAGGTCCGCAGTAAATTATGGGACTCGGGCGTATAGCCGAAAATGAATTCCGAGGTCCCAAGTCTTAGAAATCAATTATTGAAAGAAATTATTTTGCTGAAATATTAATGAAATAAAGAAAAGAATTAATGTTGAAACTATTGGTATCAGGCTCGTATATTTGTTCCGGAGCTCGGTACAGATTTGTTATAGTATTTAAATGTTTACTATGAAATTTGGTGAAAACGGAGTTCGTTTGACGCGATTCGGACATTCAGTTGAAAAGTTATGAACTTTAAGTGTTCTTGATGAAAATGATGATTTTTGAGGTTTAATTCATAGTTTTACATATTATTTTCATGATTTGATCGCACGATCAAGTCCGTATGATGCTTTTAGACTTGCGTGCATGTTTGGTTTAGATCCCCGAGGGCTCGGGTGAGTTTCAAATAGGTTTGGGTTGTGTTGCACTCGTTCTTTCTTATGTTTCGACGTCGTTTCTTCAAGCATAAATGATATCATATTGAACAAATGAGCTCCAATTTCTGTTTTGAACGAAATATTAGATCCGTATCGTAATTACGGACCCATAGCAAAAAGAATCATCGAATTTGGACATCGTATGATGATTTTATGATTATTTTACTAAGGTTGCCAAATTTTTCAGGTTAATTATGAAATTTCCCCTGACAGCGTATTAAAAATCTGCACTATTTCGAAATATTAAACCTACATATTTCCTTCATTATAAGGTCCAATTGAGTGATTCAAAAGCCTAAATTGATTAGAATTTCACAAGGAATCCATTGGAGACATAAAAACCGAGTTTCGAGATCGTTTAGCACGAGAAACGAGGCAGAATAGCTGGCAGAAAATTTATTAAAAACGGGCAGACCTTCTTCTTCACCTTATTTTCGAGGTTTACAGCCCTAGGAATAAATTTCTTCACCAAATATCATTCCCAAGTCATAGTTAATCAATTCTAAACTTTACTCTTTCAATTACCCATTTTTTTTCATCACTTTTAAATCAAAAACTAAGAATTTTCATGGTAAAAATTGAGGGTTTGGGTAGAATTAGGGAATTTTTTTAAAATCGAATATTTACCTCGAATTGAGGTCGAATTTCGAAACTAATTGTATATTTGGTTTCGTGGGTGAATGGGTAAACGTAATTTGGTCCGAACCCCGAGTTTAGACCAAGCGGGCCTGGGGTCGATTTTTCACCTTTTTTGAGAAAACTTAGGAAAATTATATTTTTCAATAAAGTTAGTTCCTTTAGCATAGATTGATGATATTTAGTTAATTATGATTATATTCGAGCAAGTTAGAGGTGATTTAAAAAGGAAAAGCAATAATTAAGTAGTGAATGGCCTGCGGATTTGAGTTAAGTGTTTGGTCTAACTTTGGCTTGAGGGAATAGGACTCCCCACTTGTTTGTTAGGTGAAATGCATGGGCGTGGTGTATAGGTGTGGTGACGAGTACCTATGCACCACCCAAATTGGTTGTTAAACATGCTCCCCTTCGCGTTCCTCACTTATTCGATCATTATCTTAATTGTTATATGTTCATTATTGCTTCTATGACTATTTGGCCTTGTTGATCCGTTGTTAGATATTGTTGTGATTATTTGGAAAGAGTATTGGTTGTTTGAGCTGGTTTCCTTGTGATATTTATAACGGTTGAGAGGTTTGGCATTATTTTTACGAATATATATATATACGTTCCTGTTGGTTTCGTTTTGATAATATTGAGGAAGTTGTGAGAAATGCAGTCTAACTGGTTCGTAATTGTTGAGGTTCACGTGGTTATTGGGTTTGATTGAGTTATATCCATTGTTGTTGTAAGTGTGTTAAAAATGTTGGATGTTCTCTTGAGTTTATCATAGTATAAAAAAACTGAGCTGGATTGATAGTGTTACGGTGTTTACTTATATTCTGGTTTGTTTTATTGTGAAATGATATTGGGTAAAGCTTATGAGCTATATGATTTTCTCTTTGAAATTTTGGAAATAACACTATTGTGAAAGGTTTTGCCTGAATTGTGAAATTTTTTATGAATAAATTGATATGGTATGTCTGGTTGGAGCGGGTTGCACGCCGCAACAAGGAGTGATAAGGGTGGATAGGTGGGATCGGGTTGCACGTCGCAACAGGAGCAATACGGGTGATATATTTAGGGAGGANCTTTTTAAAAAAATAAAAATAAAGATTTGGAACTTTCTATTTTATATTACTATTTTCATATTTTGGCACTACTTTTATTTAAAGATAAAGTTTGAGAACTTGGAAATTTTGAGGATTGGTTGTAGCTGAGGCCTGAAAGAGGCGGTTGTGTTATTTTGTTATTGTTGCAGTTTTGAATTGATGTGTTTAGATTTCCTTCCTGTTTTATAATTATCGTCTTAGATATATTTTTCTTGTTCGTGTAGAATTGTTTTATTGTGTTATCGTATATATATTAATATCACAGGTTTGATGTTAAACCCCCGCCTTAGCCTCGTCACTACTTCGCCGAGGTTAGGCTCGGCACTTACTCAGTACATGGGGTCGGTTGTACTGATACTACACTCTGTGCTCTTTTGCACAGATCCAGGTATTAATCAGCAGTAGAGGATTCCAGGACGACCACCCGATTCGTTTGGAGACACGAGGTACATCTGCCGGCGTTCGCAGATTCCGAAAGTCTTCTCCTATTATTATTTACATTGTTTTATTATATTCAGAACAGTTACACTAATATTTTCGGCCATTATTTGTAGTATTCTTTAGTAGTTCGTGAATTGTGACACCAGACCCTGGGGTAGTCTTAGAGTTGTTTACATAATTAGTTCGTGATTTGTTTTATTTAAATGATTATTGTTATCATTTAATTTATTTTATTTGGAATTGTTTTAATTAGGCTCAATTGGAATTTATTTATTTATGCTCAAGTAATTAATCAAGGAAATTAGTTAATCGACTTCTAACATTGGCTTGCCTAGCAAGTGTGGTGTTAGGCGCCATCACGATCCCTGAGGTTGGGAATTTGGGTCGTGACAAGTTGGTATCAGAGCACTAGGTTGCTTAGGTCTCACAATTCACGAACAAACTTGGTAGAGTCTGAAGGATCGGTACGGAGACGTCTGTACTTATCTCTCAGAGGCTATGAAGTTAGGAACAATTTCACTTCTATTCTACTCTATCGTGCGAATTTATTCTACCATTGATGATTGAACTTGTCTATTCTTGTCCTCTCAAAAATCTCGACAACACGCAAAGCGTCTACAACCGGACAAAAGGAAGCCCCAATGACAGCTACGATTAAGGGAAGAGACAGAAGTGGAGCTCAGTCTAAAGCTCGAACATCAACACCTATTGTAAATTCTCAAATGGATCTAGACGCGGAGGTTCTAGCTCAGTCGGTACATGTTGGACTAATTCAGATTCCGAAAGGATTTATAGTAACTCTAGTGTTACAGGATGCACTAGTCCGTTTAGTGAGGTTGGGCAAGTTTACCAAACTATTTCTACTCTATTTCAGTGGTACATCTTCTGAGGACCCATATGATTTTCTTGACCGCTACTGTGAAAATATTTCGGAACATGGGAATAAGTTTGAAGCAACGGGGTTGAATTATATGAGCCGTGAAGTTTAACATTTTAGATTATCAGGCATTGTAACCTATGACTTCGTGCCAAGTGGAAAAGTCCACCGTCAAGGAATAGATTGCGGGGTCATGTGTTATATCGATTTTGGCTTGGAATGTATAAGGCCGGAGATGTTGCAAGAGATAAAGCTGGGAATTACGGTATGTCAGTCTCCTTAATAACCCTATACCTCCGTACCAAAAGGAGTTATTCGAACAACTTTAAATCTACAGGAGGTCTAATCATCGTGGAAGTCACGGTTGCGGATTTTGGGGTGCTCCAGAAGGAGTACAATGATTAGCAAGCTTCAAGACTACATGGTTCGTGCCAAGATTTATCGGTATAGGGCTCTACTTTTGTGATCATTGTGTGTAAATAGAGATGAGAGTTACCCCAAAATAATAATGAAATGTATATGAATAAAGGGGGTATCTCAGCAGTGTTGAGTCGGCATGGTAAAAGAAGAAATTGGTCACCGGTGTTTGTGGAAAGCCTACAAAGAAGATGATCAGCCAATGCAACCTCAATTACTTGACTCAGTTCTCATAAATTCTTTTGAAAGAGTT
>ML267290.1:0-20082 GCA_005239495.1 Nicotiana undulata
TAATGTCTTTGCTTAAGACAAAATGAATCTTTGGCCCAGACGGTGTAATCGTCTACGCCTCAGGAAAAATGAAGTTAAATCTTCAAACAAGATGAAGTCATTAGCTTAGACGGTGTAATGTCTTCGCTTCAGACAAAAAATGAATCTTCGTCCTAGACGGTGTAATCGTCTATGCCTCAAATAAAATTTAAATCTTCGAACAAGATGAAATCTTTAGCTCAGCCGGTGTAATGGTCTTCGTCGTGAACTTTTAAAGGATCATCTTGTTAAACATGATCATATCCTCCTTGTTGGTCTACGGAAAAAAAACAGAAAAGAGCACAAAACGAAAGAGAAATTTTTTTTACCTTAGCAGTGAGCGCTCCTATTTGCGGACATTGCAACTGATGATCAAAAACAAGAAAGCATACGAGCTTATATAGTTATCCAAGGGCAGCTATTAAAGAAATCAGTTCGATGTGGGATCAGGTGTAAGCCGGTCAAAACACTTCCTACTCCAAATAGAATTCAAATTGTAAGATAGACACGGTGAAAAGTTACCTTGATTTGACGTCTCTTCCCTTAAAAGTCTTAAGGTGGTATACTATTTGTTTGAGTCACGTGTACCACCAAAATGATTGAGTGCTTTGATAGCATCTTTTTTCGCAATTGATCTCCAATTCTAAGTAAATTTTCTTGAACCCAACATTAAAATCTCACCAATTTAAAATATATAAATCTTTCTAAACAGAATGGAAGTCGCTTGAACATATTAAGACTGGAAATTTTATATTTGAGGAACATTGCGATTCGGGTCAAGAGCTCCAGCTATTTGACATTGTACTTCAAGCCTTGTTTTGAAGTTCAATACGTATACATCTCAACAAGTCTCGAAGTAGGGGGCATTTGTAGGCATATAAATTTTATTAAAATTATATCCATAAAATAATTTGGACTATATGTTAAATTCAAGATATATTGGTCCAAATAAATATTATGGGCTAATATATAAATGAATTAATTATATAGGTCCAATATATGTGATTGGGCTAAATTGATGAGCCCACTTCATTAGGCCNACAATTTATTGTCTACAGTTTCATCTCATTTTATTGACTTAAATATGGTCAGAAGGTATAATAATTTTGGCCTAATATACGCCCCCTTAACTTGTATGCACATTCCTTTAGCACACCACAGTTCTACGTGTAATATTCTCACACATCCCTTTTCAATAAGTTTAGTTTTATTGGTAAGGTAGTTTCTCTGCAATTCAAAAAGAAGAGTAGTTTTTGTTTTATACATTATTAAAAGGGTTTTTCTCACTTTTAGTCGGCGTCAGAAACTATTTACATTCGGTAGTTGAAAAAATATATAAATTTTGTATATAACATACAAAATGTGTGTATATACAAAATATATATCAGCTATTATTTTGAGAGTGGCTATACAATATCATTTTCCCTTTTTAAAAATATTCGAAATATAGTTAAAACAGCTTATCTTTCATAATTTTAACCAAGATCTATGTTGGGCCCGGGCTATTTGGTAAACAACAACAACAAACGCCCAGTGAAATCCTACAAATGGGGTCTACGGAGTATAGGATGCACACAACCTTACTCCTACCCTGGGAAGGGTAGAAAGACTGTTTCCGGTACACCTTCGACTGATAGCAATTCATAGCAAGACAATATATTAGGAAAATAAATTGAAGATAACAATAAAGAATATGAAAGAAGTATCTATATCAAGTAATAGTAAGACAATTTATTTAGAGAAACTAAACCCGAGGTCTGATAGCAATAGAGAATATGAAAGGAGCACTAATATTAAACTAAGAAAATACTGGTGACAGGTAATAACATAACAAGATATGTGAAATAGCAACCTCACCTCAAGACTTCTTTGGCCTACCTTTACCCTTTCTCTTACCCCCAAGGTCAACCCCTCCCACCTCGTGCCTGGGGCATCCGTTCTTCTCCTCTTAAGTTGGCTACAGATCTGTAATCATGCTGAAATTAAAATACGTATAGATAGAAACCAATTTCAGTTCAAGTATTAGATGAAAATTATTTAGAAGAAGAGAATGAAATTGTGTTTTGACATTGTCGGATTATTGTGGTCTTTTGAATTTGTTATTGACGGATAATAAATATAGGATCCCGTGAGCTTGTTATTCATGATCATGGATAATAATAAATAAGAAAAATAATTATTAATACTAACAAAATTGCAAGAGTCTTTGCTTGGAAAGTCAAAAACTTTGGCAGAAGCTATTAAAGCCAATAGCCACAATGCAATTGAAGGAAAAACATAACTAACTATAATGCATTTGTAAAACGCTTGCAAATGCAGTTAAAGGGCTGTGTCTCGAGAGAAAGGGAAACTTGAGTGGGCCCATGTCTCCCGAGAATTACGGATAAAATGAGAAGTTCTTGCGTTACTATATTCATTTAAACTTAATAATGTGTATGTGCCTTTGCAAAGACCCTCTTTAGGATTCTGTAGCAAATGGTGGCGGTATTATTGCTCGGATTCCACCTCGATTATATTTTTAATAAAATTGACATGAGTTTCTTTTTAATACTAATTCAATGAATATGTGATACATGTCTCAACGTACAATATCATTATCAAAATATAATTAAAGAATACATATTTTTTAACTAGTAAATTAGCATGATTAAGTGAAAACCTAGTACATGTAATGTTTTACCAACTAAATATCTCTTTTCTTTGCTTCTGTGTCATGGCAAAGTTGATATGCCACTAAAAGGTGACAAAAGGGTACATCCAACTTATTCATAAACTTGTGATGTAATTATATAAAGAAACGCTGTTAAAGACCACTTTTAACCTAACAAAGTTTCATAATACTTGTATGATTATCCAGTCAATTTAATCTAAATATATGCCAATAATAGTTTATTTAGAATTTGACCTTTATAAAGCTTTACGTATAAAATTATGATGCAACATTAAAAAATTCAAGTTAGAATGTGAGATTTTGAAGTTAGCGATTATGGCTTGCAAAATTTTAGTTTTACATTGCAGTTTGCATTACTTGTCCAAGTGTTTTCCTTTTATCTTCAATTTTTTTGTTTTGTTTCTAAAATTTCTTCTTTATTTATTTTAATTTTTTTTGCTTTTGTGAATTTTACTTTTTTGTAAGCTAGATAATGGCAGTCATACGGAGAAGCCAGTAGCTTTTTAAGATTACAAAAGCCATGTGGCTATATAGCCATGAAGAAATGCTTTGAAAGCTTACAACTCATTGCGTTATATTGTTGTGCATGACATGTAAAATGCATCATTCATGGGCAAAACTCTCTTGGCAAACATAAAACATTGAAGCAGCTGCAGTTAATCTATATCTATACTATATTAAAAGCACGAAAGCCCTTAGTGAAATGTCATTCGTTTTTTTTACCTTTTAAAAAAAGTTTTTGCACTAGACAAAATAGTCATTTTAATTATCTACCTAATATTTAGGAATATTCATTTAATTATTGTCCTAATATTTGAAATTTCAAAATCAACTATATTTTGTGTACCAAAACCTTCCTTATTTGAATTGTGTGTAATACAGATTTGAAAAGGAAAAGTAATTTACATTTGTTAAAAAGAAAAGGAAGAGTAAGATTAATCTTTGAATATTCGTCGCGCTTGACTTCCGTTTGTTCAGTGTCAAAACTAAACAAAATACAAAATAAACATTTTAGATACACTCAAATTAAGTAATTGTATTGCCATCATCCTTTCTTTTTTCTCTAAATTAATATTTCACAACTAAGTTTTCATCACAATTACAAAGATTAATATTACAATACATAAAAATTGTTAGGAACAATATCGTTCACCTTTTTTATCCATTAAAAATATATTATTGATTAGATAAAATAATAATTTAAGGTATTTGCCTAAAATTTAGGGCTTCAAAATTAATTATATTTTGTTTATTAAATGCTTCCTTATTTAAAATAGGCATTAATCCTAATTTATCGAACTTCAAAATCAATTACTGAAAATTTACCTTAAAGAATCATTAAAAGAAAGAAAAAAATCACATACATACTTTTGCCACGTTGTTTTCCCAATTCCTTTTATTAATAAGAGATAATGTGCCTATTATATTTAAATTCTACAATATTAATAAAATACCTATAACAAAAGACTAAAATTTAAAACTAACACTTTTTTCCGTTTCATACTTGATCTTTATAAACAAAAAAGAAAATCTGAAATCCCTCCAATCAATATTAATTATCATAAAAAATACTTTATTTAATAATTTTTATAATTTTTAAATTTAAAATTAATACAACTTTTATTGATAATTTTTTTTCTTATTTGGACCGAAAGTCCTAATATCTAAAACTTGAAAATATTAGAATTTTACTTTATATTGATCATTCACTTAAATTACGCTAGACATTAAGCACCGTACTGCCTTTTTAAATTTTTTATTATAAGTCATTCTCTGGCATAAATATGTCATGGAGGAGTCTTCTTTCAATTATAAGTCCTCTCACAAGCTTGCTTTAGTATCCTTTTTTTTTTCTTTAATTTTCATTATTGTTTAGTTTGATTCTGTGATCGTATGAAAGTTGTAGATTATTAGTTGCATGATATATATTTTAATTCCTATCCTTCAACACTATTTAGTTTTTTAAGGACTTGTTATTGCTGAAAGTGAAAAGGAAGCATGATAACTTGTGAAATTAAAGTTATAATATTATTAAACTTAAATAAATTTTAAGTTTAATTATTGACTTATGATTGAGAATTTTTGTGAGACCTTCTATATTTATTGAGTTATTATACTCGATTAACATATATGGTCATCTTTAGGAACTTATATTTTTATTTTTATTATTTAAACACAAATTTTAAATAAATTAGTACTCATTAAGATAAAATACACGCGCATCGCGCGTACCTTGGGACTAGTAACTATAAATACGGGGCAATCCAAATAACCAGGTTAGTTGAATTTACTAAAATGACCCATCTTTTATGCTAGGCAAGAATGTCGATGACACAGACAGTTGAAGAACTTCAACTGTTGCTTCTATTATAAGAGAATATATACACACACTCAGGTGGAGGAGTAACTGCTAATCGAGAGTTTGAGTTTAATTGTTGAGAGAAGGATTGTACCACGTATTTATATTTGTGTATCTCGTTTATATACTTTGCCCAATATTTGTTAACTTCTTACTATATCTGTCTTGTTGGACCATTAGTAAGTGTCGAGGTCGACCCCTCGTCACTACTTCTCTGGGGTTAGGCTAAATATTTATTGGGTACGCGTTGATTTACGTACTCATGCTGCACTTGTTGCACTTATTTTGCAGGTATACATATATGTTTCTGGTGGTCCTCTGGGTGCCGAGGCATGACTGTTGCAGGGACTTTACGTTAAGCTGCACTTCGTTTATACGATCCGTAGAATACAGAGTCTCCATCATAGTTATTTATATTCCCCGTCTAACTTGTATTTCATACTGAAGTTGTATTATTGTTGTACTTATTAATAGATGCCCATGCATTTGTGACACTGAGTTTTGGGGGTTCTTACGAGATTGTTTATTATTGTAATCATGTAAATATTATCACTTACCATGTAAATTCTATTTCATACTCTTTAATTAATGAAAATTATGATTTCAAATACTTAAAGGAGTAATTAAGTTAATCATTCACCATTGGCTTGCCTGACGGCGGTGTTAGGCGCCATCACGACCTTATAGTATTTTGGGTCGTGGCGGGGGAAAAGAAGATAGAGGTAAACGACAAGAAGGTGGAAACTTAAAACTCCAGGGTCGATCATATCCTGGAGGCACCACCAATATTGAAGGGTCTGGATTCCAAAAAGTTCGTTCAAAAACCCTTCCCCTAGAGCGCGACTCCCAAACTGATTCCCAAGAAGTTATGCATGCCCGGGATTCCTAAATACAATGGAATGACCGAACCGAATGATCATGTTACCTCCTACACATGTGTTATTAAAGGGAGTGATCTAGAGGATGACGAGATCGAATCTGTCTTGCTAAAGAAATTCGGGGAGGCCCTGCCAAAGGGAGCTATGATGTGATACCACAATTTACCACCTAATTCTTATGACTCATTTTCTATGCTTGCAGATTCTTTTGTAAAGGCACCGCTAGGGCCATCAAGGTCGAAATCAGGAAGTCATACCTTTTCAAGGTAAAACAGAAGGACAACAAAATGTCCAGAGAGTTCGTGTCTCGATTCCAAATAGAACGAATGGATCTGCCATCGGTCGCCGATTATTGGGTTGTCCAAGCTTTCACCTAAGGACTCAATGTTCGAAGCTCAGTGGCTTCGCAGCAGTTAAAGCAGAATTTGATAGAATACCCGGCTTTTACTTAGGCCTATGTGCACAATCGGTATCAATCAAAGATCGGGGTCGAATATGAGAAACTTGGGGCTTCTTCCTGGTATGTTTATCCTTTTAGGCCGTTGATATAATCAAGAGGGACATTGACCGAGAATCGAGGTTGAACAAGGATGGGTACCAGCCATATAACGGATATCGTAGGAGTAGCAGATCTGGGCGAAATCCTATACGAAATGAAAGGAGGAGTGATCAAGGTCAAAGATCTCGAGGGCTTATGAGAAATAATGGCTTCGACACACCAATCGGACCTAAAGAAGCACCACGATTATCAGAATATGACTTTAATATTGATGCAGCCGCTATCGTATCGCCTATCGGACGCATCAAAGATACCAAATGGCCTCGAACTTTGCAGACCAATCCAACCTAGATAAATCCCAACAAAATGTGCAAATATCATGGTATCCATGGCCATATAACGGAAGATTGTCGACAATTGAGAGAAGAAGTAGCTCGGTTATTCAACGACGAGCACTTTCGGGAGTTTCTTAGTGATCGATCAAAGAATCATTTCAGTAAAAGGGATTCCAATAAACAAACAAGCAAGAAGAACCTCGACACATCATTCATATGATTATCGGAGGGGTTTATGTACCCCAAGGTATGATGTTAAAACGAACCAAGGAATCAATCACGAGGGAGAAACGGACTCGGGACTATATACCAGAAGAAACCTTGTCTTTGAAGGCCGAGGATGCAGAAGGAATCATGCAAACCCATAATGATGCGCTGGTAATAGCTATACTCATGAATAAAACCTAATTTAAACGTGTGTTAATTGATCCAGGCAGTTCGGCCAACATCATTCAATCAAGGGTCGTAAAACAACTCGGCCTACAGGACCAAATCGTGCCCGCGACCGGAGTGCTAGACGGATTCAACATCGCCTGCGAAACTACTAAGGGAGAAATAACATTACCAGTGAACACAACTGGGACCATCCAGGAGACCAATTTATGTGATCGAACGGGACATGATATATAACGCCCTGTTCGGGAGGCTGTGGATCCACAACATGAGTGTTGTGCCCTCGATCCTTCACTAGGTGTTAGAATTCCCCACACTAGAGGGGATTAAAACAATCTACGGGGAGCTGCCCGCTGCGAAGGAAATGTCTGCCATTGATGAAGTGGTTCAAATGTCAACACTCTTATCGACAAAGTATTCAGATTCGAAAGCAAAATAGGAAGCCAAATAGAAATCACCGACACCAGCCTCGACCCAACTAGATAAGCAGAGGACAAACGAAGATTATGATTATGGGTTTCCTCGATTATAATCCCCGATGATTCAGACACTACCAAATCAACGGTTGAAGATCTAGAGCAGGTCATACTGAGTGAACATCTGCACGATCGAAAGATATACCTGGGCACGGGGTTAACTTCCGAGCTCGGGAAAAAACTCATTAAATTTCTTATAGCTAACATGGATTGTTTTGCTTGGTCCCAGCTTTGCATGACAGGAATCCCACCAGAGATCACCACTCATAAACTAAGCTTGGACCCAAAATTCCATCCGGTGAAGCAGAAAAGAAGACCCTGGTCCGAGCTTAAGCATGCTTTCATAGAAGACGAGGTAACTAAGCTTCTAAAAATAGGGTCCATCGGGGAAGTTAAATACCCCGAATGGCTAGCAAACATAGTAGTAGGCCCCAAGAAAGGGAACAAACTAAGAATGTGTGTGGATTACAAGGATTTAAATAAGGCATGCCCCAAGGATTCTTTTCCTTTGCCTAACATCGATCGCATGTTCGATGCCATAGCCGTCAACGAGATCCTCGGTTTTCTTAATGCCTATTTGGGTACAACCAAATACAAATGAACCCGAATGATCAGGAAAAGACCTCCTTCATCACTAAGTATGGAACATACCGCTATAACGTAATTCCATTTGGATCAAAAAATGCTTGTGCCACTTACCAACGCCTAGTAAACCCGATGTTCGAAGAACAAATAGGGAAAACTATAGAATCTTACATTGATGATATGTTAGTTATGTCCATGTGAGCAGAGGACCATTTGAAGAATTTGCCGGAAACCTTCAGTATATTAAGGAAGTACAACATAAAGTTGAATCAAGAAAAAACGTGTGTTCGGAGTCGAGTCAGGTGAATTTCTCAGATTCATGGTATCCAACTGAGGAATCGAGATCAACCCCAACAAGGTCAAAGCTATCGAGGATATCACGATAGTGGACAACGTGAAGGTCGTGCATAGGCTAACTGGGCGCATAGCCGCCCTGAGGCAATTCATCTCAAGATCCTCTGATAAGAGTCATCGATGTTTCTCGTTGCTAAAGAAGAAAAATAACTTCACATGGACTCTGGAATGCCAACGGGCCTTGGAAGAACTTAAGAGAAATAACTGTACTTATTTTTGACGGTATCAGAGATAGCGGTAAGTAGAGTCCTGGTTTGACAATAACAGGTACGAAATTTCCAATTTATTATGTTAGCCGGACCATGGGTGAGGCCGAAACTAGATATCTTCACCTAGAAAAATTGGTGTTCGTTTTGTTAAGCGCCTCTAGGAAACTGAAATCGTACTTTCCATGCTATATGTGTTGTGAAAACTTACCCATAGAGAAATATAATGCATAAACATGGGGCGATTGGCCAAATTGGCCGTAGAAATCAGAGGGTACGATATTGAATATTGACCCCGGACAACCATTAAGTCACAAATTTTGGCAGATTTGGTGGTTGACTTCACACCGGCCCTAATACCCAAGGTTGATAAAGAGTTGTTGGTATACTCGGGGACGTCCTCGGGAATCTGGACCCTCTTTACGAATGGTGCATCAAACGCAAAGCGGTCCGGCCTTGGCATCGTAGTGAAGCCACCCACAGGTAACGTGGTAAGACAATCCATTAAAACTATGGAATTGACTAACAACGAGGCCGAATATGAGGCCATGATTGCAGGTGTCGAACTAGCCAAGAGCTTGGGGGAAGAGGTGATCGAAGCTAAGTGCGACTCCCTCCTTGTGGTAAATTAGGTTAACGGAATATTCGAAGTCAAAGAAGAACGAATGCAAAGGTACCTAGATAAGTTACATGTGACAATTCGTCTATTTAAAGAATGGACATTGCAGCACGTACCTCGAGATCCAAATAGTGAGGCCGATGCCCTCGCAAACCTGGGGTAGCCGGTCGAGGTAGGGGTGTCAATGGATATTTGAAAACTGACTAAACCGATTGTACCGTACCAAACCGATATTTAAGTTTCTCTTCATAAAACCGTAGGATTTTATATAAATCTATAACCGTACCGGTAATTAGGGTAGGTTTTTTATTTTATGAAAATAAACCAAAAAATACAAAATCGTACCGAATAAATTTACAATGTGAAAAATATATTTATATATTAAGTTTAAAAATAATAAAGCATTAATTTTTTCTTAGGCTTTGGAATTATGAGCAGTTACAAGCCAACAAGTAATTAAACTCAAAATCATAATTTCCAAACTTACTATGCTACTCCTATTGAAACTAATTATTTCTAGCATATTCATTAGCAAGACAAGGTATTGTAGCGATTATAAGTAGAAAACTACAATGTATTGAATATGTTTCATTTTGTATGCTTTAGATTTATCTTTTTGAATTTTTGATCTTCTATAAACTTTATTCTTGAATCCCAGCTTGGTTAATATATTTCCACTTGTGTGATTTATATTTTCTTTGTATTTGTTTGTTTCTTACGTTGATGTAGAATAGTTGATGGATCTATACTTTAGCCATCTTTCATATTTTCTTAATTCATCACCTTGTAAAAGTGTCTACAAAATTTTTCTAAGTCCTATAAAATTAAGTATGTTATTGCATTCTACTTCTACTAGTGATTTTTACATGAAATTTAAAAAATTACCGAACCATACCGATACCAAAGAGAAACCGACATGATAGGGACGGTTTCGAAAAGTCTAATTTTTGTTATACATAATGGAATAACCGAAAAATTGGTATGGTACAAATTTTAAAAAATAACCGGCCAAACCGCACCATTGACACCCCTAGGTCGAGGACAATGAGCTCAACTCAAGGGTCATTGTTCAACTCATGATGTCAGTAGTAGAAGAAGGTCATGCCGAGATAAACTCCACAAGCTTAACCTGGGATTGGAGAAATAAATACGTAGAGTATTTGAAGACCGGTAAACTTCCCTCAGATCCCAAAGAATCGAGGGACCTGCGCACAAAGGCATCCCGATTCACCTTATCCAAAGATGGGACCTTGTTCAGAAGAATGTTCGATGGCATACTAGCAATATATCTCGGACCGGGAGATATCGAGTATATTTTCAAGGAAGTTCATGAGGGCACCTGTGGAAATCATTCAGGTGTGGAATCATTGGTTCAAAAGGTAATCACCGGCTATTACTGGATCAACATGGAAAAAGATGCGAAGCAGTTTGTTTGAAAGTGTGACAAATGCCAAAGATATGCTCCAATGATTCACCAACCTGGGGAACTGCTACATTCAATCTTGTCACATGGCCATTCATCAAGTGGGGAATGGACATCATTGGCTCTCTTCCACGGGCACCAGGTAAGGCTCAATTTATATTATTTATGATTGATTATTTTTCTAAGTGGGTTGAAGCATGGGCATACGAGAAGGTTAGAGAGAAGGAAGTCATCTACTTCATTTTGGACCACATCATATGTCATTTCGGGATGCCATCCGAAGTTGTGTGTGACAACGGGAAACAGTTCATTGGCAACAAAGTGACCAAGTTTCTCGAAGATCATAAGATCAAAAGAATCTTTTTGACCCCTTATCACCCTAGCGGGGACGGGCAACCCGAATCGGCCAACAAAACCATCATCCAAAACCTTAAGAAGAGGTTAACCGACACCAAAGGGAAATGGAAGGAGATCATACCCGAAGTCTTTTAGGCATATTGCACGAATGCGAATTCCAGTACTGGGGCTACTCCGTTCTCATTGGTTTATGGCGCCGAAGCCCTAATTGCGGTTGAAGTCAGAGAGCCAAGTATCAAATACCGATATACAACCAAATGACGAGGTCATGAATACGAGCTTGGAGCTATTGGATGAAAGGCGTGAAGCCTCCCTTGTCCGATTGGCTACCCAAAAACAACGGATCGAGAGGTACTACAATTGAAGAGCCAAACTTCGATACATTAATCTCAGGGACTTAGTGCTAAGGAAAGTCACCCTAAACACCTGGAATCCGAACAAAGGGGATTGGGTCCGAACTCGGAAAGACCGTACCAGATTCTCGAGGTCATCGGGAAAGGGTCCTACAAGCTCGGAATGATGAACGGAGAACAACTACCGAGTAGTTGGAATATATATCACCTAAATAGTATTTTCGCTAAGGTACGAACCCATTTCATTTCCTTTTTATTTCAGACTAACACTTGCAGGTGATCAACAAGAAGCGACACAAAGTTTTTAGGTCTGAAAGTATGTGTTGCACTCTTTTTTCCTTAGACTGGTTTTGTCCCAAATGGGTTTACGGAAAGGTTTTTAATGAGGCAACAATGGATCGTGCCAACTTTGAATCAAGTCCGATTAGGAATCAGTACCGAAGATCAATTCAATAATATCCGAAGTTCCTCTACAATCAACCTCAAATACCTGGGGGGGGGGGGGGGGGGGAGGGGTATTACCTTCGGATATACAGTACCTTTATATATCAACTTTTTAGCGAGGAAATTACTTCGTAAAGGAAGGGTCTCGATAAGTAGATTTATTGTAAGGGCCAAACGGTCAAACGAACTGTGCCCACATAGATGTCTCGAGCCGTGGCATAAAACATGTACGCATGTATGACTGTTTTGCACAAGAATAAAGTGAAGTACTTTCCTTGCAATCATATTATGTTTTAAAAATTTCTTCTTTACATCCCTTAAAGATTTTCATACTTCCAATCTCCTGAAAATAATGAGCCTAAGGGCAGTCCATAACCGGAATATGAATGACACTCCCTCACTTGGGGACTGCCGTTTCGAAAAATTCGAAAAGCCCAAGTCATTGGGCCTCGGAGGCATAAGACCTATTATGAAACTCCTCGGTTTTTAAAGGCCACGGCCACCCCACTCGGGGACTGTTATCTTATGCAAGCCCGGATAGCTTAGGAAAATAAGTACAATAGGAAGCTCCCAAAATAAAAGGATACGAGCATATTAATACAGCTCAGAGATGTCCAAAACCCGTAAAACTAGGCCTTCGAAAAAGAAAACTTTTCACAAATGGTTCTAAAGTCTACCATCGGAAAACTACAATCTCGGCTACTTACTTGGGGAAAGGTTCCGGTAACACCGAACCCAAATGTTGTCCTAAAACAAAGGAAGGCGAGGCAAAGTTTGTTCGAACTTTCGGACATAGCCTAAATTATTTTATGTTAAAGGCGTTCTGGCCCTTATGATTACAAGTAAATAAATAAAGGCAAAATTTAAAAGCCAAAGGGGAAAGAAAGCCTTCTATATATACGTTTTTTCAAAGTCCAGAATGGCCCAATATAGAATTTACAATGGCCAAAGCGGCATAAAAACGATGCAAAAGGCAAAAAAAACAAAACATCTAAAACCCTAAGTGGACTAAGTGGTCTGGTCCTCATCGGGGGTAGCGTCTTCATCCTCGGGGTCTCTCCCACCTTCAGATACAATTAAGCTCTCAGAGTTTTCCTCGGAAAAAGCCAGCTTCCGAGCCCTGGTTTCTTCTGCCTTGGCATTCTCGATTTCCATCAGTATGTCGAAGCCTTGATTATTGTCTCCCTCGAGGGACTCCCTTCGAGCTTGACACCTTGCATGATCTACCATGCTCTTGGCCTATGCCTGAATATCCTCGATGTCAACTTTGAATTGGGCCACTCTAGCATCAGCCTTGGTATTGGCCACAACCACCTCAGATTTGGCCTCCTTGAGCTCCGTGGCCAGGCTCTCTTGGTTAGAAAAAGCCGAGTTAAGATCATATTGGAGCTCCTCGATCCTATTGGCCTGCACCGAGGTCTTCTCTTTTGTAGCCCGAAGCTGGGCCTCAGCCGACATCAGTTGTGCTTGGACAACTTCCTTTTCCAAGGTTATGATGTACATGTTTTTCTTGAATTCCTCGGCCTCAGTTTGTATCACATCTACTTTCACCTTAAGTTGCCCGAGTTGTTCAAGCCTTTGTCGAACCTACAGGATCAGATCGTTAACCACTAAGTTCAGTTCATCGTCACTATCTTCAAGTACACGATTTAACTGCTCGGCTCACTCAGCATGCTCCTTCTGAGTCGCTTATAACTCGGTCTGAAGCTTCTTACTTTGAAGCTTATAAGTATCCCTCTTCTCGGTAAGCTCCTAAACCTCAATGTCGTGTTGGGTTAACTCCTCCCAGATTCGAAAGAAAGCCTCATGATGAAATATCGAGGCCTGCAAGCGTAAATGATGGTGTTAGGATTATTTACAATTTCAAATTTAAAATAAGTAATGAAGTGACACTCGAAGTTACCCGATTCAAAGCATGTTGGGCCTTATTAAATAGGCAGGGCGCTTCCACCGCGTCCCTCGCGGCCTGGTCCTTTTCGGTCACCAAGCAACTAAGGTAGCTAGTAACCCCCACGGCGGCAAAGAAAACTTGGGCATCCTCCGGGACAAAGAAAGTTCTTGACCGCCTGCAGTCAGGGTTAGCACTTGGGGACGGGAATAGAACCACCATCTTGGGGCTCGATGAAGACCCACTAGCACCCGATGACGGTACCTTCCTTGGACCCGGCAAGTCACCTAGCCCGGTGACATCTTCTGTGGAAGTGGACTCTAACCCATCCAAGAAGTGGTGGATATCAGTCGCCCCCGGAGGACCCTCATACGAACAACTTTCTAGCATACCAGCCTCGCGTATCATGGCGTTTAAGATCTGAGGGGACTCGGTAAGGTCGATCGCCCCAAGCTAGTCTCTTGGGGAACCTTCCTCTACTCGAGAAGCGTTGGCCCCGGTCTCTCTCTCGACCTCCCTAGCCTAGGGAAAAGTAGATTCACCCCGTTCCGGTTCGCGGGTCCCGACTAATGCCTTCTCGGCAGATTTCCCAGATCGAGGCAAAGCGGTCTGCACCCGAGCCACTAGCTCAGAGTTATCTTCTTCTTCTTCCTCGGACTCATACCTTAGTCGGCAGATCGTGTCTGATGGGAGGGCACTGGTACTTTTCTTAGATTTACGCGCCAACCTCTTCTTTTGTTTTTTTTCTTCTCCGAATCCAGAGAGCTCGGGGCCCTTTTTCTTTTCTTCTCGTCACCTTGCTTCGGAGCAGGGGGCTCGAGATTTCCTTATCCTCGGATGGAGGCTACAGATAAAAATCCTTGGGGAGGCCTACAAAATAAAGCAAAGACGATAAGAAATCGACAGTACAAGAAAAAGGAAAAACCTTATCGGACCAGAAAAGAAATCTTACCGTGATTACGGGCCTCCCACCGGCCCTCCGATAATTCCATCCAAACACGCTCGGAATATAGTCTCTATGACACAAGATCCTCAACCCATTCAAGGAGTTGAGGAACTACATCTGACATTTGGTCCATAGCTGCAACACCAAAAACATTGATAAGAAAGGAGATAAAAGGAAAAACAACAGATTAAATCTTCAAGGCAAAGTACTACTTACGTTTTATGTTCTTTTTCTCGGGCAATGGTATTTCCTCGGCAGGGATAAAGTCCTAAGTCTTTATTCGAACAAATCGACCCATACAACCTCGAGCCTCGAGCCTCATCTATACTCGAGAACGTGTCCCTACTGTACCGGCGAGCAAGCTTGATTATCCCCCATCGATAGAGTCGGGGACTGTAAAGGCGCCTACGATGAACGAGGGTGAAGGGACACCCCTCGATTTTGTTTATGATGAATCGAAGGAGAATCACTATTCTCTAGAAGGAAGGGAAAATCTAGCCAAGAGTCATGTCGTACCTATTGCAAAAGGGTAAGCGTAAACACTTAGAAAACCCTCCACGTGGGTAGTGATCGATTTCTTGGGAGAAGGCACCACCACATGCTTATTGGCCCAGTTGCAATCCTCTTTAACCTTTGGAAGAGATCATCGGTGATCGTACATATGTACCGTGTGACCGGCTCGCATCGACCCAGTACCGAGGAAGTCTTTTCAATCTTAAAGTCGGCAACAGTCGGGCACCCTATAGGAACGAACTCCTCAGGGCGTGGTCAGCCGCAACCCCATCGTTGGCGGGTCGTGATGAAGAGGCGTCCTCCTTTTGCGGGACAGTCTTAGAAGTTTTCGTCGTTGTAGAATAGAAGAAAAGAAAATTAGGAAGGTATGTTTAGCCGTTTGCTAAAAGTTTCAAGAAATTTGGGTGCAAGAGTTGGAGAGCAAAGGGATTTTTGATGAACAAGAATAGGAGGAGCTTTGAACGTGAAGTTTGAATGAATGGAAGTTAAGGTATTTATAGCTTGCTGATGACAGTTCAGAACCCGTAGTGGCCGACCAGCAACTGATTGGCCTTTAATGCCTTGGTAGCTGGACCGACATGACGTTACAATATTTTTTTGTCGCTTACGTCATAGTTGGGTGTCTCAATAATAGTTCGTCACTTACGTGATGGTCTATCGAGACTGGATTCGGAAGTTCATATCGTTTCTTGTTATCCTCTCTCCGAGAAACGAGGGGACTTTCTTTATACGGTCAAAATTGGATTCGCCTTTGTATGACTAATCGAGACTAGAATATGATAGGTTAATGTTCGACCTCGAATTATATCATACCTCAGGTGTGAAGTTATATCGTTAAGCTCGAGACCCCGGGACCAAACAAAATCGAGATCAGACGAGAATCGAGGGAAATTTGCCAAGCTGAATAACACAATGACAAAATATTCGCGATTGGTTGTAGCTCACGGCGAAAATCTCGGCACATATCAAGGATAGGACGATTAAATAGCAAATCATGAGATTTTTTACCTTATATAGAATTGTATCAAGAGTAGACCTCCCCTACTATATAAAGGGGGTCTGATCATTTTTAAAGGATATCACATTACGCAACATAAAGCAATATACTGTCATTTTCTAGCTTTTATCATCTCGTTATTCTGTTCATACGATTGAGACATCTCTTGGTTCAAGTGTGATCGAACTCGAGGGCCAAAACTGTTCGATTCGCGTGGTTTGTATTTGTTCTTTATTGTCAATTTCAATATTAATATGTTTTCTTAATTTGTATTAAGTTATATCACGTATACGTAAAACTACGTATAAATTCTATTATTATCCGATTTTTAGAATAAACCCTATGCATGAAAATGACAACCACCAAAGGGAACCTTAAAGAGCGTACTAGTCAAAACAAATGAATAATTGGAGAACCTTAATTTGCCATATTAACGTTTGACAAATTTTGCTAATCTCCTTATTGGACACGCGTATGTACTATTTTAATCACTTCCTTGCCCCTTGTTTTTTCTCCCTATAATAATTGAAGGTGGCACTTTTACAAAATTTTCCAACACGTGTCCATTTGCTGAAAGAAATAAAGCTTTCGATTCTTTTATTATCTTTTTAAGCAAAACGATAAGACACGTAAAAAAATAGAAAAAGAAAAGAAAAAGAAAAGGAGAGTATGTTTAATAGTAAGTCCTTTTTACCCCAGCTGGCATCTGACCACTGCACTCTTAATTAGTCTGCACGAAGCCACGAGTCTGGAACATTTTCAAAGTTAAAGAGCAGTACTGTATTTCCTTTCCTCAAAATAATTTGGAGTAAACTTTATCTAAGTTGAAATTACTATTAACTCTGTTCTATTTTACGCTATATCACTGTATAGGGTAAAATGTGCTAGGTTAGGTCACCGCTTAAAGAGTGATACATGGAGCCTAAGGCGTGTATATTTAAAACCGAAGGCAACCGTCCCGTTTGTCACCGGAAAAAATGACATTCGTTTGCATTTAACGAATAACATTCCACAACATTTAGTACACTGCCCGTTATAGAGAATTTATCTTTTATGATCACATTTACACCTTCTTCAATGGCTAGGACCTTGTTTCCTAGGTGCAGTCATAGATAATGAGCTCTGTTATCATTATAAAAGACACGTCTTTGGCAAACTTATGTTATAATCGATTCAAAACTTATACAATTTTATTTTCTTATTTCTTGATTTCATTGATGTTGTGTCCAACAGCCCTGCTCTCAGAATTACTGTTTTTGCTATTTAATCTTCACCTCAAGGCTAAATATTGCATATTTCTTCAATTATTTTATTATTTCAGGATCGAATTAATTCACTTGTCTAGAAACCACGTATAAATTCAACTGTATATTTTTACGGGTAAGCAAAGGAAAGACTTCGTTCATAGTGAATTTCGACACATATTGCTATAATGTGATGTCCTTCGGGCTAAAAAAACGCTGGAGTCACTTACCAACGGCTCATAAACAAGATGTTTGAAAAAAAGATAGGAAAAAACTATGAAACTTTATTTAGACGATATGCTTGTTAAGTCCTGGAACACATGTGATCATCTTAAGCATTTGCAAGAAACTTTTGACATCCTAAGGAAGCATAACATGAAGCTTAGCCCCAAGAAATGTGCGTTGGAGGTCAGCTCCAGAAAATTCTTAGGATTTCTGGTATCGCAAAGGGGGATCGAGGTAAATCCCGATAAGATCAAATCCATCGAGGACATCCCATACCAACTGTCAAGCTTGAAAGAAGTTCAAAGACTCACAGGGAGATTGGCCGCTTTGAGCAGGTTTATTTCCTGTTCATCAGAGAAGTGCCACTGTTTCTTCGCGCTGCTTAAAATGAAGACAATTTCAAATGGACCTCGGTATGCCAGCGGGCTTTGAGAGATTTGAAAAGATACTTGTCAAGCCCTCCATTACTTTCAAAATGAAGGAAGGTGAAACACTGTTGGTTTACCACACAGTCTTGGAGGTAGCGGTAAGCGCAATTTTAGTCTGTGAGAACGAAGGTATGCAATCTCCCATTTATTACTTTAGTAAAATTTTAACGGGATGAGAGGCTCGCTACCCGCATTTGGGGAAGCTGGACTTAGCTCTCGTAGTAGCCGCTCGGAAGTTGAGGCTTATTTTTAATGTCACCCAATAGCTGTGATGACCATCTTTCCCTTGTGGAACATCCTCCACAAACCCGAACTCTCGGGTAGGTTGGCCAAAAGGGACGTCGAAATGAGCGAATTCGACATAGAATATAAACCGAGGACTGCACTTAAGTCACAAGTTTTGGCTGACTTTGTGACCGATTTCAGTCCGGGATTGCTGCCTCTAGCAACCAAAGAGGCAGTGATTGTGTCAAAATCAACATCGGGAGTTTGGACCTTATTTACGGATAGAGCTTCCAATTTAAAGGGGTCCGAGTTTGGCATAGTATTAACTAACAATGAAGAAGAGTTTGAGGCTTTGATTGCAGGACTCGAATTGGCCTGTGGACTAGATTCCAAGGTCATAAAAGTCAAATATGACTCCTATCTGGTTGTAAATCAGGTCTGCGGGATCTTCGAAACCAAAGATGATCGCATACAAAAATACGTAATGAAGGTTCAAGCTCTGTTGGCTCGATTTCGGGAGTGGTCGATTACTCTTATCCCGAGAAAGAGAATGCAGAAGTGGATGCACTAGCTAACCTCGGTTCATCGAAAGGACCATGCTTACAGCGAAGACAACAACGAAAAGCTTACTGCGAAGAACGTTTCAACAGCAGCAATAAGACCTTTAATAGCAAGGCACACAAGCGAAGAACCATGCACTATGAGGCGGTTAGATAATGAGACATCAACGGAAAGCTTACCACGAAGAACGTTTCAACAGCAGCAATAAGACCTTTAATAGCAAGGCACACAAGCGAAGAACCATGCTTACTGCGAAGACCGCAACAGAAATCTTACTGCGAAGAACGTTTCAACAGCAGCAATAAGACCTTTAATAGCAAGGCACACAAGCGAAGAACTATGCACTACAAGGCAGTTAGATAACAAGACAGCAACAGAAAGCTTACTGCGGAGAATGTTTCAACAGCACCAATAAGACCTTTAATAGCAAAGCACACAAGCGAAGAACCATGCTTACTGCGAAGACAACAACGGAACACTTACTGCGAAGAACGTTTCAACAGCAAACAATAATACCTTTAATAGCAAGGCACACAAGCGAAGAACCATGCACTATGAGGCGGTTAGATAATCGTTGGCTCGATAGCAAAATTCCCACGGGGAAAGTGAGTTTGCTATCAAGCAAAGGTTACCATACCGATCACAAATGCAAAACAATAGAGGATTGTTAGATAGTCTTTTGCTCGATAGCATAAATTCCTAAGCCATGCTTACTTAACGAGACAACAATGGAAAGCTTAATGCGAAGAACATTTCAACAGCAGCAATAATACCTTTAATAGCAAGGCACACAAGCGAAGAACCATGCACTACGAGGCGGTTAGATAATCGTTGGCTCTATAGCAAAATTCCCACCGGGAAAGTGAGTTTTCTATCAAGCAAAGGTTACCCAACCGATCAAAAATGCAAAACACTACAGGATTGTTAGATAGTCTTTTGCTCGATAGCATAAATTCCTAAGGGGAAGCAAAGTTTGTTACCGATCTGAAGATTATCTATCAATTTATTTGTGAGATCCTCGAAGGTGCAATATTTCCAGTGGTCTATTCGCATTTGAACACGGGGGGGGGGGGGGGGGGGGGGGT
>ML267290.1:20227-45626 GCA_005239495.1 Nicotiana undulata
GTGGTGGTGTGGGTGCGGTGAGAGGAGTTGGTGGTGGGGGGGGGGGGGGGGGGGGGAGGTGTATGAGAATACAACAACAATGACTTCCATGCGACCAGAACACGAAACTGGGAACATAGTTTTATCATCGGGACTAGGGACTGCGCGACCAGCCTCGTAGAAACAAGTTGTACGAATTAGCCGCAAGAAATGGAAATTTCTTTTTAGCATAACGATGCTTATGTACTTTTCGAAAACGTAAGGAATAAAGTAAAGTCCTTTTATTTTCCATATTGTTTCTTGTATTATCAATGAGTTGATTTTATCATTTGAAAGTTAAACAAGTATTTCAAATTTTAGTGTCGTAATGAACAAGAGACGTCCTCTTCAAGAGCATCGTAAATATAAGAAGGGTCACTCTTATAAAAACCTTCACGATAAAGGGTTGAATTCAGAAGAATTTATGCCCAAAACCCCAATGCTTTCAGGGAAAAATACACCCAAGGCTTTACATAATAAGACGCAAACAGTAAAACTTGCGCAAAGCACTTAAGCAAAAAAAAAAAGGAATGCAAAGATTAAAACATACATAAATGTTCAAATGAAAGAAATACTCATGCAATACTGGAGCAAAAAGATGTTTATTTACAATAATATGCCAAAGTGGCACAGATACAAAAATTGGAAAAAGAAATAAAAGCTAAATTGTTGCAACTCCAGAACATAGAGGAAGAGAAGTGTCCGCGCGCCCCAGGGAAAGTGGGTAGATCTGTCGATTGTTCAGTATCTTTTCCCTCGTCAATTTGGCCGTCAACATCTTTGCCTTTCGTTTCCTCTTCATTTCCCGAAGTTTCGGAATCGGAAACGGAAGCATAAGGCTCAGCCGTGAGACCCTTTTTAGCAGCTAACTCAAGCTCAGGGGTTTTAGCGATTTAGGCATCAAAGTTAATGATACATGTTTTAGCCTCTTCTAAGGTTTTTCTCCCCATGCTGTACATAACATAAGTTTTCTCAACAACAAGGGAAGCCGCTCGACGCTTAAGTTCTTCTTTGAGTTGGGTTACCTCGACAAAAAGGTTTTCCCGGTGAATCTAATGGATTTGAGGCTAACATCAAGGTCACAGATAGTTGATCTAAATAGCATATTATGATCAATAGTCTTCCTACACTTACCCTCAAACTGGGCATGCTTCACCCCCGAACCAGCAAGCTCTTCAGTTTTGGAGATCAAGGTTGCCTCTAAGTTGGTCAATCTTTCAGCGGAGGCAACCTTGTGGTCCATTGAAGCAAGAATGGAATTGTAGACTTCTAACCATTTAACCTTGACTTCGTCAAATTTAACCCTCAGCGGGCCAATTTCTTAGCTAAGGATTACCACTTCATCCTCGCTTTGTTGCAAACGAGTCTCCAATACAACAGCCTCAACAATTTTGGCTTCCAATTCTGAGAGGTGAGCAGCAGTTTGCTCTCGCTCGGCCAAAAGTTGATCTCGTACGGAGGCAAGTTCTTCTTTTTCCTGAATCAACCATTGGAGGCCCTCTAAATCAAGAAAGTTGGCATGTAAAACAAGAAAGGAAAACTCAGGATATTTTCAGGCAAAAACGGAAGAAATAACAAAGGAAGGAAAGAATGTACCGCTACGGCTTTGTGCGCATGGCATCGTT
Organism: Nicotiana undulata; assembly: GCA_005239495.1. Lineage (NCBI taxonomy): Eukaryota > Viridiplantae > Streptophyta > Magnoliopsida > Solanales > Solanaceae > Nicotiana > Nicotiana undulata. Next base: position 21,871 of record ML267290.1, read on the forward strand.
CAACAATCACTCTCCCGAGAGAGCATGTATCTTTTCTCAGTATTTTTTTGAAGCCAAAGGCTTCAAATAGTTATCAAGTTCCACCGGACGGGATAATAAATTGCATTCGGTGGAGACCGAGAGAGTAGAGCTCCTCCTCCTTTGCGGATCTTTAGAAGGGGAGCATAGTTTTGCCCCAAATTCCCATGAATTAGGGACTGGAGGAGAAGGACACCCTCTTCTCGGCCAGATGCAGCCGGTGGAAATGATGTAGCAATTTTTCGTGGAAGAGTTGACGCAGGTGGAGATGATGTAGCAGTTGCTGGTATTGGTGAAAATGAAGATGAAGCTGACGGTGTTGAAGGGTGAGAAGTAGCCATGACAAACGCAATGCTGGTTGTTGGTTGCTCGTCAATCGAAGTCGGAAGGGACTCGGTATTCAACCCCAAAATATTGGGCGCAACGACTAGGACTCGGAAGTAGGAGTTGGCATTTTCCACCATTTCATACCACCCCTCAGAGCGTCGATACATCGTTCTCGGTTGGTGTAACTAACTCATCAGATTGAGCGGTCTGTTGAGTTAAGGAAGGTCGTCGTCTTCTATGTAGGGAAGCTACCTCCTCACTTGCTTCTCCATCATCGTTAATCATCACGGTGTCTATGGCCGACCCGGGCGGAGGGCTCGTTATCACGACTTCCGAATACGATTTGGGGGCAGCATTTTTGCCCTCTTATTCTTTCCTCCAGCCTCAGAGGAACGCCTTATTTTTGGTTGCTTGTTCTCCGGCCGGGGACTCGGAGAAGCACTTGCACCAGAAGAAAGCCCGGAGATGCCTGTCTGTGAAAAAGCTTTCTACAACACCCTTGTCGTATCAGCAGAATCAGCCAAAATGTCTTCCTCGAGGAAAACAACTGAGCCCTAGGGTAGACCTATATTCATCAAGGGAAAAGATTCAGATAACTTTCTTATAAGAAAAGGTAAGGACATAATGAGTTAAACTTACCATAATTTTTTGCCTTCCACCCGTATTTTAGGGATAACTCTTTCCACGAGAGGGTTTAGAGCGTGGTAACGTCCAAAATCTTCTGAACCCTAGGGGGAACCCACCGAGCTGCTGAGGTAGGAAAAAGAAGAAAAGTTAATAATGACGAGAAAAAGATATTTAACAAGGAATGAAGCAGATTGTATACTAACGGGTGCGATTCCACAGTTCCGGTAAGGAAAAAGCCGAGGCTGGGATAAGGTTGTGGCAACTAAAACAAATCGTTCCATCCACCCATAGTCATTATCATCATCCATGCTAGGCATAAATGGATCGTGGCCCCGCTTGCTGGAGTTGATCATCCCCCCACAGAAGATCTTGGGTGAATAAATGTTCATCACATGAGCTAGAGTTAGCTCATGCCCCGTTTCCTGACACAGGAGCTGAAGGCAAGCAATTTTCCTCCACACGGAGGGACTCACTTGTGCCACACATACTTGATTTTTGGAGGCAAAACTTCTCAATGACGGAGTCAAGCTCTCCACTCATAGAAAATATCCCCAAAGTGAAGGGATACATATAGAAGTATGTAAAACCCTTCTTGGTTAAGGTTACCCACTCCGCCAGGTTGGGATCGATAATGTCTAAATCCTGGAAATGACAATGTTCCTTCATAGCAGCAATGTTGGAAGGACGAATGGAAGAAGGATACCTCCTAACGGCCCATGTACGAGGGCTTACAGAAGGAAATTCCACTTCGAAGTCTTTTGTTGTAACAAGACTTCTATTTGAGATAATGAAATGGTCGATGCAATAGTAGTACCCAACAAGAAGTCGGGGTCGATTTTCCACAGGGATATATGAATGGGACTTAGGAGTATATACTATAGTGAATGAGCTTGAATTATCTCAAATTGCACTTCCAAAAAATTGGTTTGTTCCTAAATCTATTTTAAATTAAGAATAACAACTAAGAATTGAAACTAGGAAATTGTTTTGTTTGTTTTTCAAATGATAAAAAGGTCTAGGGCTATGACCTTCACCTAGGTGTTCGCTTTATGGGTTGTAAGACTTAAAGCTTATTTTATTGGTCGGGGTGTATTATAGTTATCAACACTTAAGTACCCCCTCAATACCTCTCGGTCAGAGAGAGATTTTGCCCAGTTTGGCTTTCTCAAGTCTAAATGGGTATTGAACAATGCAGTTGATTAGATGCTTAATTCAGGTTTTACTATCTCTAGGTTCAACCCGTTAATTGGTTTTACCAATTTCCTGATTGACCCAATTTTTTGCTAGCGAAGGTTTCCTAGACTGTGTCTCTCTTTCTCAAGTAGAGACCAAGTCAAATAGGCGTGAGATAATGTTTGCAACCATTAAATCTTCAAATAAAAGCAAGAACAAAACTAGATAATCAACACACAACCATAAAAAATAATAAATTAAATACCCATTAAGTTTACACACTAAGGTTGGGTCACAACCCTAGTGAAAATCTAGCTACTCATGCTTAAATTAGAAGATAAAGAAGAATAAGTGATAGTTAAACTCATATCAATGATTGAGATGATAAAAGCAATATTCAAAAAGCTCAAAATAGAAAAAACTACTAAAAAGAACAAAGTAAACGGATGCTGATGTCAAAAGTTACAAAAGTTCACCTAGAAAAAGTGAAACTCTTCTATTTATACATTGCTGGAACTTTCTAACAAAATTTCCCTTCAGAGGTTCTACGGCCGCACAATTCCATATGCGGTTCGCACTTTGCTTCAGCTTGAAAGGATTGGAATCTTGCGGCCGCACAATTTTGAATCGCGACTGCATCTCTTTATTTTTGCGGTCCACACATTTATGTGTGCGACCCCACATGGCTCTTTTGCGAACCGCACAAATGCAACTACGGCCGCATAGCTGATTTTCTGCAGCCGCACAATAATTGTATGGTCCACACTTCCGTTGAACTTGATATGCATTCTCTGAACTTTTAGTCTTGCTTTGCTTCTGCGGCCGCACATTTCATGTGCGGGCCGCATTTCTCACACATCTCTGATGAGATTTGCTTCTCAATCTGCAACCGTAGATAATAATCTGCGGTCCGCACTTTAGAGCTTCTGTGCCTATTTTTGTCCTTGGTTCAGATTACTCCTTTTTGAGTTGGATTTCACCTTTGAGGCTCATTTTCCATCATTCCTGCAATTAAGCGTATTTCATCAGCTTTCGGGAACACAATTAAATGCTTTTAGACTAAAACGAAAGCAAAAAGGTTCTAATAAATAGTCAAAAATCCCAGTCATCAAGCAGCGTCCTTTGATGTGTTTTTGTTCTTTGAGGAATTGATATTCTATGAAAAAGAAGCCATTATATGTTATGGAATAAGAAAAAGTTTTCTCGTTTGAAGAGAGTTAAAAAAGGTTGAAGAACAAGATACAAGTTGAATAAAGAGAGTTTTAGAGAGTTTGGAGAATAATGGAGTGTGAATGAAGGAGGTTGATGCGTAAAAGTAAAGGTTTAGGCTGCTGAATTCGTGGCCATGATTACCTCGATAACCGGTAAAAGTTATATTGAATTGTGGGACGACGCATGTTCGGGGCATTAAATGCGGAGAGTTGTGCGTCTAATCAACCATCTGAAGCTTTTAAGAGGCAATCGTAGTAATTTCCACCTAAAGAGTATTTCTAGCAACTTCCCGATAACACAAGGTTATGTCACCGGAAAGTAGGAGGACTATCTGTATAAGGTAAAATATGTTATGCTAAGTGGGCGCTTAAGAGAGTGACACGTGGAGCCTAAGACGGAGGATAGTTAAAACCGAAGGCAACCGTCCAGTTTGTCACCTGAAAGAATGACACTCGTAAAGATGCAATAAATACACTCCGCCCGGTAGCATTTAATGAACAATATTTCACAGCATTTAGTACACTGCCCGTTATAGAAAATTTGTCATTTATGCTCACCATTACACCTTCTTCAATGGACTTCATAACTGACATCAAAAAGAGGCATGATCCTAAGACCTTCTTCCCTGGGTGCAGTTATAAATAGTGAGCTCTGATGTCATTGTAAATGACACAACTTTTCTAGCAAACTTGTGCTATAATCAATTTAAAGCTTTAGAGAATTTTATCTTCTTATTTCTTGATTTCATTTTTGTTGTATCCATCAGTCCTGCTCCCGAAATTACTGTCTCTACTATTTAATCTTTACTTCAAGACTAAGTATTCCGTATTTCTTCAACTATTTTATTATTTCGGGATCGAATTAATTCACTTGTCTAGAAATCACTTATAAATTCAATTATACATTTTTACGGGTAAACAATCAGTTAATTATTTTTTTTATATAAAAAAGTCCTATTTATTTAAAAATAGTTTAATTTTTAAATATAATTTTACCGTTTATTAATAAATTACTTTTATAATTAGACAAATGTCATAACATATTTTAGATCACAAATTGTAAAGATCATTTTTTTTCTTTCAGAAGTATAATTTGCTAATTTGTAAACCAGAAATTTAGTCTTTGTCACAAATTTAATAATCATATTCCTTCTATTCCAATTATATGAAATTATTTGACAAGACACAAGTTTAAAAAAGAAAGATCTTTGATAAGAAATTTATAATCTAAAACAAGCTATAAATATTTTTGCAGCTATAAACCATTTTCTTAGGGTTCAAATGAAAAGTCTCAATTATTATTTTTAAATATAATTTTTTTTGTGTGTGAAATAAATGGAGAAGAATATCATATAAATTGAAATAGAAGGAGTATAATTTTAGAAGTTACCACTAAAGTATATGGTATTTTACTCCCTCTTTCATTTTTTGTGGCCTTGTTGACTAGACACGGTATTTAAGCAAGAAATATTTTTAACATTTGTGGTTAATTTGAATTTTAGAATTAAATAATTTTTATATATAAAAAGACGTTGTCCTTTTTTAAAAAATAAAAAAATATGCCACATTAACTTAGACAAATAATCCGTCTTAGCTTTTAATCTTGAATGATTAAAGAAGTGATCCTTATCTCATATCTCCACTGTTTCATTAGCCATTCAAATACTAAAGGATCACCTTTTTAATTTTTTTCTTTTTCAAATTTATTTTGCAATCATTGCTCACTTTGATACAGAACTTTAAGCTTTTCTTCACATTTCCGTGGGAAACCCTAAATGCAAGGGAAAATCCAAATTAAGAAATGAGTTGCATTTATTGGTACTTTTAAAGCGGATAAGTCGGTCAATTTTATGGCCGTGATTGAAAGTTACATGAACAGAACTTGGGAGGTCATAATAAATAAGGTTTTTTTTTTCTTTTGTTAAGGGTTATATCCGTTTAATTATTTTATTTTTAATTATTGGAACACTTGATTTTTATGGATTTAAAAATTGATTTAGTTGTCTGAGTAACAGAGGCTGTCGATTTTATTGAAGTTGACATGAAAGATAGGCACCCCACAATAGTAGACCAACTTTAATAAGTATTTATAAGACGTCACCTTATTAACTATTTCCATAAGTGATCATTTATATAATCAAGAAAGAATTCAATTTAGTTTTACAAAATAACTCTTATGTACATATTCCTAAAAAGTATTTTTACTCCTCATATTAATATATAATTAAGAACAATTTAGTCATATTAGGTATTTTTATATAGAATTTAGTATTTTCTTAATAGGCGTGCCAAAAATAAATTGATCACTTATTATGGACCGGAAGATTATTTCTATAAGCTAATTAGTACTCACTCCGATCCACTTTAAGTGATCTTTTGGCTCTTCTCATACATATCCCCTCCGGTTCACAATAAGTGACCAGTTTCCTTTTTCATTTTGGTTCAAAATAAGTGTCCAGTTATGTAATCAAGAAAGAATTCAATTTGTTTTTACAAAATAATCCCTATGTATATATCCTTACAAAGTTTTCTTACTCCTCACATTAAATGTTTTATTAGGGATAATTTAGTCATAATATGTATTTTTTTATAGAATTTAGTATTTTCTTAATGGGCGTGCTAAAAGTAAACTGGTAACTTATTGTGAACCGGAGGGAGTATTAAGGAATTCATCTTTTAGAATTAATTAATAAAAAAGTTAACTATATTAATCTTAATTTGCTCATTGGAAATATAACAAAATACTTTTAGGTTCTTTACTCCATAGACAACTTTAGAATGAAAAAGTTAATTTCTTCTTGATATCTGAAAAAATCAAATATTATGAATAATAAAAAAAGCTAAAAATCACTTAAAGTGTACCGGAGGGAGTATATAAAGTCTTTCATTAAGAATGAGTTTTCTTGTACATAAATTTATGCACTTCAAAGTCTTCAAACATACAGTACTTACTTTTGAAGTAAATGCTAATAAATTTACCGTAAATTAAAGTAATAGTTCTGCAGTTGAAAACTTCAGAATATTATTTGTTCCTTTTGGTGAAAAAGTATCGACTAAGATAGTAACATCTTTGGTTCCAATATGATAATATGGAGATGTTCACTGGTTTGTTTATAGGTAATTTTGAGGCATAAAGTTATATATATACGTATACTTTAGTTAGAATCTATTGAATCTCTTTTTTTTTTTTAATGTTCAAATGATAAATATAATGGACAAAATAAGATGAAAGAAAAAAAATATACGCATAACATTGGTTCGTGGTACATATTCAGATACAAGTTCAGATCAATGTATCTATTACCTAAAAAAGAAAGTTATAAACATTATAAGGGGCACTACCATTGATATAATTTCATGTAAGATTAAAAAACAGAATGTTTCAATGCGTTCATGAATCTATGCTTTTGAAGGACAGCATTTTAACAGACAAAGAACTTGGTACGTAATCCACATGGCCTCTATTTATAACTTGTACTGACTTGGTGTTGGAAGCTTTGAACTTTAAGCATATATAATATAGAGATCGACAAATGTTGGAAACCCTAGTTAGAAACATCATATGGAAAAAAGTGAGATAGCGAAAAATAGCTTAGATATATATGAATCTCAGTTTTCCATATCTTTTTAAGTTTCCCCACATGTTCCCTTGGATTTTTCCGGTGAAAAAAAGTAATTGCACGTTTGTGGGACTAAGGTGTGGTCTTTGTTATACCTCCATGCAAAGTTGCACTTGTCGAATGCTTATCATGGAATGGAATTAAGGCTTACACTTTATCATTATAGACGGTTGGGTTTCTTGAATTGATTCTTTGTGTAAATTGTTTAGCCCACAAATTGATGTTAGAAAAAATAATTAAATTTATATTTCTAGGCCATTAACAAAAAGATTTGTCCAAAGTGTGTTTAACAGAACGAAAAATAACAAGTGACAAATAAAGCACAATTAGAAAGAAGAATTTTTATTGAGCGTCAACCTTTGATATGGTTGAAAGTGCAAGAAGGGTGGGTGAATTGACTATTTTTAATTTTTTTCTTTATTAGTTGACTAGTTTTGCAAGTAGTCGACTAGTTATGATAGCGAGATACTAAAGCAATTGAATATAAAAGCAGAAGTAAATTGCAGGAATTAAAGACACCGGAATTTTATACTGGTTCGGATTCAATGTGAATCCTAGTCCAGTCCCCTTGGGTTGCAAGTGTGTTCTCTTTCAGTGAATGTAGTTCTGGAGTATACAATGGGTGGTGTAGATTACACCGATGGCTTAATTTCAATGACACTCGTTTCTCTTTGATACAATGCCTCACTAGTGGTTTTCTCTCTTTCTTCTCTAACTTGTTACACAGTAGATCTTAGAGGAGCTACAATGTTTGTATTTAGTAGAACAAAGAGAGGGTAATTGGTTCGATCAAAGTATATGTTCTAAGGTACATGAATGAGTTTAAATACTTTGAAAAGGCTTGATTGCTGAAGAGATTTGCCAGCCCACGAGATTTGATCCTTGGAAAGAAATTTATTCTTTCCAAGAATAAGATTATTCTGCAACGGTTATGGATGATGACGATGCGCTGGTGAGTTCCTTTGATGGCGCCGAACATCTTCCTAGAATCTTGTTCTTTCCAGATTTAGCCGCATGATTGATTTACTTCCAGATTCTTGATATCTTTGATTGATTGATTTCTTCGATCTAGCCTCAATCTACTACGTCAATATTCATTGATTCCTTCAATCTTGGATGCAATCAACGATCTTAGTTGATTTGTCCCTTCGATCTTGAGCACGTTTCAGGAGTACTTACACATACAACAGATATATTATTTTCATCATTAAAATCAGTTCTAGTAATCCCCCCCCCCCCCTCCCTCTTTTGATGATGACAAAATAATATATGTATAAACACCAGTTGACTTCCCTGTATTTTGCCCCCCCCTCAGTAAGAGGCTCTGGTAGTCGACTGCTTCTGCAGGATCCATGACTTCATGGCTCCCCCTCAGTAAGAGATGTAGTCGACTTATTCTTCATGACTCCCCCTCAAAATATGTCGAGGTGCTAACCTGTACTTTAGTCGACTTGTTCTGTATTTCACATGTATTATTACATATATCCTTTTCTCCCTCTTTTGACATCAGCAAAGAGGGAATGCAAGCCAAAACATGATTGATAGAAGAAAAGTGTTTGCAGAGTTATAGTTAGGCAAAAAAAAAAGTATCATCCATCGACTGGGCATACAGTCCAAACATATCAAACCAAACCAAAAACAAAAAATTGGGCGCAGAAATATGTAAGAGTATTGAAAATCGCCTCCTTCATTTGGTCAAAGCAGGCAGTGGCTGAAATACTCATTCCGTCAAACTTGTCATGAATCTCCTTGAATGCCTTGACGACATGTTCCCTTACCCTGAGAATTGCAACTCAAATTTTGGATACATCAGACCCTGTCTCCTTGGAGATGGTATGAATGTCACCAACGGTGGACTGAGTGGCAAAGAGAAGATCCTTGATTTCAGATAGTTGAGTGACAATGGCATGGAGTTTTCCAGAAACATCGGGATCACTCTGGCTAGGAAGGGAAGCAGACTGTTTTGATTTTGAATCGATCGGAGCAGGCTTGACTTCACTCTCTTGTTTCTTAACCCATGAGTACTTCATACACATATACCCCATACTCACGAATGCTCTGGAATTATAAAGATTTTGAGACCAGGATGGAGGGATATTCAGAGATAGAAATATTGTGGGCTTCCAGAATGTGGATAATGGCCATGTCATAGGGTAGACTAGTGGGGTCTTCAGCACTCTCCATCATAAAATTGATAACCTAAGAGGACAACTTGATTTTGAGTTTAGTCACAAGACAGTAAACTAAGAAGGTGTCCCTTAGAGAGAAAGTGGAGAAGGAACCGGTACGAGGGAGTAAAGAGGTGGAAACAATATGGGATAGAACACGGGTTTCGAAAATTACATCACTAGGACCTAACTGGTTAGGAAGGGAATCGGAAGGACACTCAGCAATGCACTTTTTAGCTTGATCAAAGGAAATTTCAAAATCATCAAGCCAGGAGTTTTTGAAAAGCATAGGAAAACCAGAACACTTGCACTGAAAAATTGAATCAAACAAGGCACAATCAAGAACAATACGCTTGCCTAGCACTAAGGACTCCATCCTATCAAGCTTACTAGGGCGAAGATTTGCATAGAACGTTCTTACCAGGGGTTCATAGACTTTGGGCGGAGGAATAGAGAAGAACTTAGACCATCCTTGATAGACGAAGAGATCTTTTACCTTACAATTCATGGCTTCCATGTCATCAAGATTGACTACCCTCCCATGAGCAATAGGCTTGTCTTTCAAGGCGATAAAGAAACCCCTATTTGGTAATCCCGGAAGTTTAGGTCAGACTCTAGGGTACTAGATAGATCAATTTTGGATTTCTTTGGAGTGAACGAAATAGGGGTTTCTTCCATAGGTCGTTTACCTGAGGCTTTTTCTCCTAGGGGTTGAGAATGGTCAGATAGGTCAGCCGGAGAAGAGGCAAAACCTTCTGAATGTTTGGACCCTAGATCTACTTATTCAGGAGGTTGAGAAGGGGTTTTGGCTCTGGAGCGAGTGCTTTTTCTAGTAGAGGCAGAGGGGTTCTTAGGATGTTTGGCCATTGAAGAAGATTTCCGGTTGAAAGGGTTTATGAGAAGGGTTTCTACACGAAGAGGATGATGGGGATTGAAAAGAGACTTTAGCATTAAATAGGGGTTTTCTGACGGTTGAATACAGAAAAGGAAAGGGTGTCAGTTGAGGAGATGCGATGATTTGATTTCCTTCTTTGAACTCTGCAACTGATGTGAAAAGAGAGGAAAAGAGAGGGAAATTGGAGGCGCAATTAATGATTAAAAAAAGAAGTAAAACATTAGGCCTACATAGATCAGTCAATGACACATTGGTCCTAAGTTTTACGGATAATGCACATTATGCCAAGAAGTTCTCTTAATAAGAAAAATCTTTCTTCTAATAAGGGCTTAGTGAAAATATCAGCTAATTGATCATTTGTTCCAACAAACGATATTTTTATATTTCCTTTAAGATCATGATCTCTACTGGAATGATGCTTGATATCTATATGCTTTGCTCTAGAATGATGTACAAGATTTTTTGAGAGACAAATAGCACTAGAATTATAACAAAAAATTGGTATAGGTTTAAAGGATAGTTCGTAGTCACCAAGTTGATGAGACATTTAAAGTAGTTGTGCACAACACTGTCCAATGGCAATGTATTCAACCTCAGTCGTGGATAGTGTGACTGATCCTTGCTTCTTACTGTTCCAAGACACCAAAGCTTTGCCAAGTAATTGGCATGTTCCGCTAGTCTTTTTCTGTCTTCCTTTTCACCTGCAAGATTAGCATCTGAAAAACCTTCTAAATTGAAAGTGTTAGAGTGTGGGTACCATAGTCCATAAGAAGCAGTTCCAATAAGGTATCAAATAATTCTTTTGACTGCTGTCAGATGGGGTTCTTTTGGAGCTTACTGGAACTTGGCCCATTTACACATACTAAACATGATATTTGGTCGACTAGAAGTTAAATAAAGAAGAGAGCCAATCATTCCTCGATACTTAGTTTCATCAACAGAGGTTCCATGTTCATCTTTATCAAGATTTGTTGAGGGACTCATAGGAGTGCTAATGGCTTTTGCATTTTCCATACCAAACTTCTGAATCAGTTCCTTGGTGTACTTGGTTTGACATATGAATGTCCCTTCTTCAGATTGTTGAATTTGTAGTCCAAGAAAGAACGTTAATTCTCCCATCATACTCATTTTGAACTCGCTTTGCATAAGATCAGAGAATTCCTATCATAGAAGAGGATTAGTACTACAAAAGATAATATCATCAACCTAGACTTGAATAATGAGATTACTTCAGATGATCTTTTAATGAACATAGTAGTATCTACTTTACCTCTTGTGAAACCATTATCAATGAGAAATGAGTTGAGCCGTCCGTACCATGCTCGTTGAGCTTGTTTTAGGCCGTATAGTGCTTTGGTAAGTTTATACACGTGGTAGGGAAACTTTGAGTCTTCAAATCCAGGAGGTTGTTTCACATAAACTTCTTCCTCGATGAACCCATTTAGAAACGCACTTTTAACATCCATCTGAAAAAGTCTGAATCTTTTGAAATATGCATATGCAAGAAGAATTCTTATAGATTCCAGTCGTGCTACTGGAGCGAATGTTTCTTCATAGTCGACTCCTTCTTGATGTGAGTATCCTTGAGCGACTAGTCTAGCTTTGTTTCTGACAACTTTTCCATCTTCATTCAGCTTGTTTCTGAAAACCCATTTTGTTCCTATAACAAGAGCATTTGCTGGTTTGGGTATCAGTTTCCACTAGGGGTGGGCATCGATTGGTTTGGTTCGGTTATGAATATTATCGGTTTAGCATATCGATTATCGGTTTACAAATATAATAAACCGATAACCGAACCGATAATATATTAGTTATCGGTTATCCGTTAATCGGTTATCGATCATTATCGGTTCGGTTATCGGTTTACGCAATAAGATAACTCACTCTAGAGTTAAGCAAAAAGAAACTTCTAAGAAATTTGTCTTAACAAAGAAGTAATTTTGAAATACAAACTTACGCTAAGATTCTAAGAATACTTTGAATTTTGAAGAAGAACTGTTCAAGAATTGAATTAGAGTCTGAAGAGTGAACTGGAAACTTCAATCTTGAATGCGGCTGGGAAAATTGGGAGAAAAAGAGAGAATGAAGCCTTAGATGTATTTATATACTTAAGGGTAAAATCCTAATTTTATTAAAACTTATTGGGTTATCCGTTAACCCGTTAAGAAATTGGGCAAACCGTGGCCCGAACTGATAACCCAATAGTTAAAAAATACAAAACCGTTACCGAACCGTTAACCCAATAACCCGATATCGATACCCCAATAAGCTTTTTTCAGTTCGGACTATCGGTTATACCCTATATATGCCCAACCCTAGTTTCCACACTTTATTTTTGTCGAATTGATCTAGTTTTTCCTGTATTTCTTGCACCCAGCTTGAATCTTTCACAGCTTCTTCTATTTTCTTCAGCTCAATCTGGGATATCAAAGCTATGTTTGCTTTCTTCTTGAAGGATCCTCTTGTTATCATTCCTTCATTTGGATCTCCTATGATGAATTTTTTAGGATACTCTGGTTCACTCCTCCATTCATTTAGACGAACAACAGGAGAAACCGGCTCTTTTGGTACTTCTGGTTGACTATTACTGATCACACTAGTCGACTCTTCCATGTTGGCAGGTTTACTAGTTGACTCTTGGGGTTTGCTTGTCTCTTGAGATTTCTGTATTTGCTCATCGTCACCTGCAGTGAATTCTTTCTCGGCCCGAGTGTTATTCTCATCAAAACAACATGTATTGATTCTTCTACGCACAAAGTGCGCTTATTATAAACTCTAAAAGATCTATTGTTCAAAGAGTAACCTAGAAAAATACCTTCATCACTTCTTAGATCAAATTTTCCAAGATTGTCCTTACCATTGTTGTGAATAAAACACTTACTCCCAAAAGGATGAAAATAACTTATGTTTGGTCGTTTACCTTTCCATTGTTCATATGGAGTTTTCTTCAGAATTGGTCTAATGAGGCATCGATTCAGAATGTGGCAAGCAATACTTACTCCTTCTACCCAGAAGTGATTTGGAAGTGAATGTTCTAGTAGCATTGTTCTGGTCATATCCTGTAGGGTCCTGTTTTTCCGTTCAACCACTCCATTTTGTTGAGGTGATCTTGACGCAGAGAAGTTGTGAGTATATCCTTGATCATTGCATAAATCTTCAAATGCTCGGCTTTCAAATTCTCCTCCATGATCACTTTGCGCAGTAGTAATAAGAAATCCTTTTTCTCTTTTAACCTTTTTACAGAAAATATCGAAATTTTTCAAGGCTTCATCCTTGTGAGATAGAAAAATCACCCAAGTGAAACGTGAGTAATCATCAACAATGACAAAGGCATATCTTTTACCTCCAATGCTGGCAGTTCTAGTAGGTCCAAATAAATCCATATGAAGTAACTGTAAAGGCTTTGAAGTAGATACAATATATTTGCTTTTGAAAGAGTTTCTGGTTTGCTTACCAATTTGACATGCATCACACACACGATTTCGAGAAAAAATCAATTTGGGTAGCCAATAACTAATTCACGTTTGGAAAGTTTTTCTATCAAATGCATGCTTGCGTGACCAAGTTTCTTATGCCATAGCCAAGGATCATTAGAAATAGAAGTTAAGCAAATATGACCATCTATACTTTCAAAACCATCAAGTATATAAACATTTTCATACCTTTTACCTGGGAGGATTGTTTTACATGTTTCATCCTCAATGGCACAACCTATTTTCTTAAATTTTACCTCATATCCTGAGTCGCATAGTTGACTTATACTTAGGAGATTGTAGTTAAGCCCATCCATGAGATAGACTTCAGTGACATCGCAATTGTTCTTGAAATGAACTTTCCGGTACCATCTTCCTTTTCGAATCATCGCCAAATTTTACATTTTCTCCATCAATTTTTGTAACTTCCTTAAACAGATTCTTGTCACCTGTCATGTGACTGGAAAACACACTATCCAAATACCATGTTCCTTTGCGACTTCTTCTGTGGTGTTCCTGCAAAACATGATTTTCATCTTTTCTTAGGTACCCAAGTTTGCTTGGGTCCTTTTTGGTTAGCATTACTAGATTCAGGATTATTTTTGGGTTTCCAAACCCATCCTGACATATTTGATTTACGAAAATGACAAAAGGAATATTTATGTCCACTCTTATGACAGTAGTGACATTTGGGGCTTGATCTAATTTTGGAGTTCCCACTTGAGTCAGAATTAGTGGACTTTGTTCTGGCTGGTCCTTCTTCAGTCGACTTGTAAGACGTTTGATTGGACCTAGTGGAACTGTGGCTGGTGGATTTGCGCATGCGGTTAAGATGCACTAGTAATTCATCATACTCATACTGAAGTACATCTTGCTCTATCTCGTATACTTCAAGTTTGAGTTTCCAGTCTCTGACTTCTCTATTGAGTCTTTCATCCAACATCTTTTGTGACTCTTTTAGAGTAAGATCAAGAATATCCTGCAATTTATTACATCTTTCATAGTTATAGGGTCTTTCCTCGCTTGTTTCACCTCGTTCCATGAAACAATTTTCATTTTTGTCTTTTTCATCATCGTCTGAATCGTCCTCATCTGTCCAACATCCAGAGATCTCCTTCATATCGTTTTCTAAGATCGTCATAAAGCGTAAGTTGGTTATTTCCTCATATTCTGAATTGTCTTCATCACTCCAGCTTCCGAATGATTTGTTCTTGTTAAATCCTCTGGAGACTTTTCTTTTAAGCTCAGGACATTCAGCTTGAACATGTCCAAATCTTCCACATTCATAACATTTGCCATCATTTTTGTCTTGTTCACTATATTGCCTGGTTCGTCTGGATGGAAACCTGCCCTTCTTGGTATTTATGTATCTTCTCATTAGTCCGTCCATGTTCTTGATACTAGAGAAATTTCTTCTTTAAGAGCTTCAAGGTCATCATCAATGTCACTTTCTGTTCTATCAGTTGTATCTTTGAAAGCTACAATCTTCTTCTTCTCTTCTTCAGTAGTTTTCTTGAGATGAGATTTTTCAAAAGCTATGAGTTCTCCTTGAAATGTTCATCATATGACATTTTGTTCAGATCTTGAGATTCAAGACTGATGACCTTTGTCTGCCAAGTGGTAGGTATACTTCTCATAATTTTCCTAACTTGATCACCACTTGAGTATGGTTTGCCAAATGCTTTTAGATCACTTATGATTTTGCTGAATCTAGCAAATATTTCTTCAATGGATTCTCCTTCCTTCATCTGAAAAAGTTCATAGTCATGAACCAGCATATTGATATGAGTTTCTTTCACCTTGCTCTTTCCTTCATAAGTAACTTCAAGTTTATCTCACATTTCCTTGGCCGTGTCACAGCTCGAGATCTTCTCATATTCTTCACCACTCATAGCATTGTAAAGCAAATTCCTTGCTTTTGCATTAACTTGTACAACCGCCATTTGTTATTCATTGTATGCATCAATATCTTCAGGATCAACAGGGGGTTAAGCAGCAACAAGTAGTGGATAGTTTCCCTTTTTGATAACACTCCATAACTTAACATCATAGGATTTTGCGTAAATTTCCATACGCACTTTCCAGTGAGAGAAGTGTTGACCGTTGAAGTATGGTGGCCTCACTTGTGATTTTCCTTCCTGGAAAAGTGCTCCAACAATGACTTGGTTTGACATGATCTTTTCTCACACGCTAATAAGCAAAGTAAATTAAATGTGAGCCAAGCTCTGATACCAATTGAAAGTGCAAGAGAGGGGTGAATTGACTATTTTTAATTTTATTCTTTATTAGTTGACTAATTTTGCAAGTAGTTGACTAGTTATGATAGCGAGATAATAAAGCAACTGAATATAAAAGCAGAAGTAAATTGCAGGAACTAAAGACATCGAAATTTTATACTAGTTCGTATTCAATGTGAATCCTAGTCCAATCCCCTTGGGTTGCAAGGGTGTTCTCTTTCAGTGAATGTAGTTCTCGAGTATACGATGGGTGGTGTAGATTACACCAATGTCTTAGTTTCAATGACACTCGTTTCTCTTTGATACAATGCCTCACCAATGGTTTTCTCTCTTTCTTCTCTAACTTGTTACACAACAGATCTTAGAGGAGCTAGAATGTTTGTATGTAGTAGAACAAAGAGAGGGTAATTGGTTCGATCAAAGTATATGTTCTAAGGTACAAGAATGGGTTTAAATAATTTGAAAAGGCTTGATTGCTGAAGAGATTTGCTAACCCAAGAGATTTGATCCTTGGAAAGAAATTGATTCTTTCGAAGAATAAGGTTATTCCGCAACGGCTATGGCTGATGACGATGCGTTGGTGACTTCCTTTGATGGCACCGAACATCTTCCTAGAATCTTGTTCTTTCAAGATTTAGCCGCATGATTGATTTACATCCAGATTCTTGATATCTTTGATTGATTGATTTCTTCAATTTAGCCTCAATCTATTCCGTCAATCTCCATTGATTCCTTCAATCTTGGATGCAATCAGCGATCTTATTTGAGTTGTCCCTTCAATCTTGAGCACGTTTGAGGAGTACCTACACATACAACAGATATATTATTTTCATCATTAAAATCAGTTCTAACAATGGTTTTACAAGAGCGAACTACAACCTTTCAAGGATATATATCAAATGATAACTTTTTAGAAGATTCTGTGAAGTAAATCTTCGTGTATTTTCTGTGTATGTTACATGTGAACACTACAAGGTATTTATTGCCTACGTAAGATATAGTTGTTCCGAGTTCCTAACTTACACGTTTTGTATGTGACTAGTGGGAGAGGGGATGATGGGAAGTTACCGTTAGCTGTAACCATGATAGTGTAATGGACGGGGGTCATGATCTTAGAAGGATCTCGCATGTATTGGAATTATTCATCAGAGACCTTCGCTATGTTTTATATACATGCTTGGTGAATCTCCTTCAGTTACTTTTGTCCCATATTTGAATAGTTGGCTCCTATCGTATTCTTTAGCTCTCCTGGGCATAGATTCCGTACTCACAGGTGCCGAGCCAATCCTTCCATATGTTACTACTCTGTTACGCTTTGTGGTAAGATCGATTTTTCCCAATACATAAATATTAATAAGGTTTTGTATTTTTATACAGATTATACTGTGGACTAAAACCAGTTGCAAGCGATAAACTTTATAGTTAAATATTGCTTTCATTATCATGCATGCTATATTATTGGAGATGCAGAATCTCCAGATCTTGATCACTAAAGATCCAAAGTATTAGATCTAGGCTGAGAAAGCTAGGGTTCGTTTCTAACAGCTTGAGATACGGTGTTGAAGGTTTGAGTGTCTATCTAGCTCATCTAATTTGGGTATTCATGTGCCATGATCATGTGCAAAACTCTTCATTTGGATATCTCATCTCACCCCTTGATTTAGCCCATTGGATGACAGCCGGATATCACTCAGTTGTACTTGTACATAGAGAATTATTTGTGTATTTTCTTTATTCCCCTTATTCACACGTTTACAAAGTAGTTAGAAGTTATTTAGTTATTTAAAGGTACGCGTGGATATTATATACCTTGTACAATACACTTTTTTCCCTTCCTGAGCCGAGGGTCTATTAGAAACAGTCTCTCTACCGGCATTAGGTAGGGGTAAAGTCTGCGTACAGACTACCCTCCCCAGACCCCACATGTTGGGATTAAACTGAGTTTGTTATTATTGTTGTTGTTGTTGTTGTTGTACAATACACTTTCATTTCAGGTTGGAAATGCAATTTCAACCATTTACAAAAATCTCTCTCTAGAATTTCAACATGGTATCAGACCTTTGGATTCGATCCATCTTAATTCTCAATTCCAATCTTATTTAGTTTCGATATCAACATAACATTGTTTGTTCTACAATTTCTCTTGAAATTTCTAGGTTTTATTTCTTCATTTTCTATTAATTGATATCTGAAAATGGAAGTACCAGCGAAAATCAATCTTGATCATCTTTATTATCTTCATGATTCTGTTGGCAATGCAGAATCTCCGGATCTTATCACCAAAGCTCCAAAGTGTTAGATCTAGGTTGAGGCGGCTAGGGTTCGTTTCTAATAGCTTGAGAAATAGAGTTTAATGTTTGAGTGTGTATCTAGCTCATCTAATTTGGATTTCCATGTGTCACGACCATGTGCAACACTCTTCATTTGGATCTCTCATCTCAGCCGTTGATTTACCTCCATTTAATGGATCTAGATATGTCGCTTGGAGGAAATCCATTTTGATTGTATTATCAGCAAAAAATGAACTTTGCTTCATTGATGGAAACTTAAGCAGACGGAGGGATGATATACATGATTTGAAGTATCAGATCCAATGCAAGGACATGGTGTTCGCTTGGGTTTTTAACTCATTGACCATTGAGAACAGACCTAGTGTGATCCATTCAAAGTCAGTTAGAATTTTACAAAAATATTTGGAGGAAAGGTATGAACAGTTGAATTTTAACTCAGTCTATTGAGTTACAGAACAATTATTAGAGATGGTTCATGGTTCAAACAATATTGCTACTTACTTCAACAAAATCAAAGCTAGAGGGCATGAGATAGAATTACTTGATGCTCGAACTATTTGTGTTTGTATGGATTGCAAATGTGGTTCACTTGAGAAGAACTATGCTCTTGAAGAAAGGAAGTAATTCATTCAATTCCGAAATGGACTAAATGAGACATTTATTGGGGTGAGAGGAAATATTATGATGATGCAACCTTCACCAATAATTGACGAGCTTATTACCTGCTTCTTTAAGAGGAGTGACAATGGGACATTCAGTCTATAGGACACTATCCTACTGATTCCAGCTATTTTGCAATTACAACACAAAAATTTAGCCAACCACAAAAAAGGTTTAATAATTTGGTTGGTTAAGCTGGTAACTCTTATGGTGGAAATAATACTCAAGTTGGAATCTCTGTTGGCGGAAATAGTTTTTGGAACAGTCAAGAGTACAGAAATGGATTATTCTGCAACTTCTGCAAAACAATCAGCGTACAATATTGACAGATGTTGTAACATTCATGGTTATCCGCAACAGTAAAATTTCAAAAACAACAACAGGAAAAAAAGGGTACAAAATCCTATTCAAGGTCATGTAGTTCTCTCAGATGAAGGTGTAGGAAAATTTCACAACTATGAGTCAGAAGCAACAATTGGTATTATACATGAACAACTTACACAACTAATGAAAATGCTCCGACATGTCAATATTAGGAAACATGCATCGGCAAATTCTGAGGCCAATGTGAATGCTAACTCTACTGGTACATCTTTACCTATACCTACAACTCTTTCTAATAATATGAAGAGTCATTTTTGGATTCTTGATTCCGAAGCTTCGTAACATATGACTTTTGATCCCAGTATTTGGAGAAACATTAAAGCCCTTACTATTCATGTAAATATAAATCTGTGTAATTCTCAAAGGATGAAAACAACACATGCAGGAAAAGTTACTGTACACGCAAAATTGACTCTAAAATGTATCCTACTAGTTCCAGATTTTAAATTCAATCTCATATCTGTTCACAAATTATGCACACAGTTTAAATTCATTCTTACTTTTTCTAATTCTTCATGTTTCTTGCATGTCCTTTCCCTTAGGAGGCCTCTAGTTCTTGGTGATGTTAAATTGGCCTATATTTTCCTTACTCCACACATTGTATTTTCAATTCCATGTACCTAGAAAATAAAGCAGAATCAGTGATTCCATCTTCCACTTTCAATATTTCTAACAGGTTTGGTATTTTACATTTGATGAATAGTTATGTTGTTTTTTGTGAAAATTATGGTGTGTAAGACTTGGTCAATTACCTATTTCTGCTATGAAACATATCCCTAGTTGCACACACTCAAGATGATTTTTCCTGTGCCATTTGTCATATGGCTCGACTACAAAAAGTTACTATTCCCTAATAACACAATTTCTACCTCTCACATTTTTTAACTTATTCTCATAGATACTTGGGGCCCTTACAAAACAACTACACATGTTGGTTTAAGTACTTCCTTACTATTGTTAATAACTATAGTAGTGGTACCTGGACATATTTGGTAAGCACTAAAGGTAATGCCTTTAATGTGCTTTAATCTTTATTTCTATGGATGAGAGGCAATTCAATACCAAAGTCAAGACAATAAAGTCTCATGATGCTTTTGAACTAGGTAGCAGTATTGTAGCCATTACCTATTGTGCTTCTAAGGGTATTTTACACCAAACCTCATGTGTAGGTTTCCCCTAACAAAATGAAATTGTTGAAAGAAAACACAAACATCTACTGAAGACCTGTAGACCCATTCTTTTCCAATCAAAGTGTCACGACCCAAACTAGAGGATCATGACTAGCACCCGGGCTATATTTGCCGAGCACCAACGTAGATTTTATCTAGTCTTCTTTATTATGTTTAAGGGATAACGAGATCAATAAAATGGTAGATATGGATCATGAACATACATCACATGGGATGACTAGATTGCTAAGAAACTACATAAAAGATACGAGCTAAAACGCAGCCATGAAAGACTATACAACAAAAATTAGCCAACAAGGCATAACAAACTATACATGAGTCGACACCTGTCTATGAGCCTCTAAAAGAGCATAAGTAATGCAACATAGCCAGAACAGGGCCCCTACATACCCATAATATCTATAACAAAAATGCACACCAAGACCACGGCAAGTCTGGAGAAGGGATCTCGCCTATGACCGTTGAACTGGAAAGCCTATTGTGGTGGGGGAGATGTGTCTACCTGTCTATCAGGACCTGCAGCACGACATGCAGCGTCCACAAATAAAAGGACGTCAATACGAATAAAGTACTGAGTATGTAAGGCAGGAAAGCATAAATAAGAACAGTAATGTAAAGAGAGATGTAGGAGATACAACCTGTAGCATCTGAGTGCTTCTAAGAGACAGTAACATGAAATGCATGATACATATATACACATAATATTTTTAAAACATCCGCCTTTATGGGCATCATCATCATCATAGAACATTCACCACTGTGGGCATCATCATCATCATATCATACCCAGCCTCAAAGAGGACTCGGTAAACCCAACTGATCAGTGGTTGCACAATAGGTGCCATACCCGGCCGGCTATAGCGCGAGCAATATAATGCATGCAGGACTCATTGGAATCATGTTCTGAACATTTCAGAGTGACGTAAGGTCGATNCCTCACATACCTTGTATATACAGTCCCAACCTCAATCTATGCAAATGTCACAACTCCTTAATCTACAATAAGAGAAACGACACTATCGTTATCGTTTAAGCGTCATAACTATTATGTATCGACCACAACCTATTTTACGATGAAATGGACAGCACCTACCCTATTTATATGACTTCACACAAGTCAAAAAAATCACCTAACAGCCCAAAAAACATCAATAATAATCATATTGAGCCTCCCAAAATAGTCCACATACAACCTAATCACTTCACACATAAGACGACCACCGTAGTCGTGTCAAACGACCCGGAAATGTTACAACGAACGACCAGCTCACAACCCTACATATATATGGTGTTTCTCCACACCCTTCCTCCTCCAAAACTCCCCAAAACAGTAGTAAAACACGCAGCCCAACAGCAATACAAAATAGTCCGCTACAAGTCAAATAACTTGAACTCACGACTTTCGATTACTGTCCTGTGAGTTCTAACTATTAGGAAACACATTTATCAAACTTCCTTGATATTTAAACCCTTAAATACAGATATTAGACGTTTATTAACTATGAAGTAACTTCCAAAACTCTAACTACAACGAAAAAGAAGAGGCGGTATAATGACACTTACGTCGTAGGGATCATTTTGATGTTATTGCTTCTCGATTTCATGCCCGGGATGATATTCTTCTTTGAAACCCTAGTAGATAGCTTGAGAGTTATGTTTATGGGTGTTCTCTGGTCGTTTTATGCTTAATAATGAAGAGAAAGCCGACCTAATGTTTATACATATCAAGTTTGGAAAAGTCAAAGAGGTGCTAGCTTGGCACCTTAGGATTGGTCCATCTTCCGACGCTTATATCATTTTATCCTGATGTCTATGAACGAACGGTTAAGAGCGTTGGAAACTAAATTCCAAGACCTTCAATTTGGTATATAATATGTCCCAATAAGACCTCATATAATACATGAAATGTATTGCTCAAAAAGCTCTAGTGATCCACATACTTGTCACTTATGATGTCTGCGCAGTCTCGCGCAATTGCAAATATCTATCTACTCCTATGTTGTATCGATGAACGGTTTAATGCGTTGGAAACTAGACTCATATATCTTCAGTTTGGTAGGTGGATAATCCCCTTATTCCAAGTATATCGGGAGAAAATTTCAGTTACATTTGACCTAATGTTCAACACATTATGAGTGTAACTTGTGAAGACCTTTGCCAACTTTTGTTCCACCACTTGCTTGACTTCAAAACGTAGAACACAACTATCATACGATAAAAATTAACTCATAGCATAAACTCCATATCATGTAATGAACCATAGTCTCACCCAAAGTACATTTTATAACATTCCAAACTCGTCGACTTTCGACGAAGCTTATTTTCTTTAATTGGTTTAGCTTCTAAGCTTTCCAACCCACTTGGTACTCGTTATTCATGATATTAAATATTTGTAACCTCCAATGTAACATGATTAAATTACTTTATATTCCAGCAAATATAATCTTATTTCTGAGCTTACAGCAATTGACTTACGATGTACTCTCACGTACGAAAACATGGGGTGTAACATCATTCCACCCTTTGGAACATTCGTCCTCGAATGTTGACTAGTGCACTTTTTCATATCTTAAGCAATAACTCTTATGAATAATTTAATATTGTCTTTTCCATCTAGGGAGTTGTTCGGTGAATACATCCAAAGGCTAGAACATTCCCCCCTTTAGGCTTCTTTCTCACACCACGACTTGTGGTCGAAGTCCTTTCAATGTCGTAACTATTTCTACCTTCTTTCATGCAGCCTAGACAATTTTGACCTTGAATGTGTTCCAATGCGACTCTTATCTCCTTTTTTATTTCTTGTTAGCTTTTAACCTATCTTTAGGATTCACTTTGTGAACATATATTGTACTATAACAAGCTGTCCCTCTGGGCATCTATAGGTGTACTAAAGTTCTTTGTTTGGTATTTTGTTGAACTTACGACTATTTCTATATCTTGTTTCATAGCCTCAGTTATCTATGCTTATGGCTTTACCACTACTAGGTCGGTCATACTATACCATAACTCTTACTTCGATTTTTATTATGGAGACTTGCCACCCAACTCCAGGTTTTTCTCTCACCGCTTATCCTATATGTATAAAATCTAAGCCATTNCTTTACCACTACTAGGTAGGTCATACTATACCATAACTCTTACTTCGGTTTATTATTATGGAGACTTGCCACCCAACTCCAGGTTTTTCTCTCACCGCTTATCCTATATGTATAAATCTAAGCCATTTAATGCTTCCTTATTACCGTCCATCTTAATAACGACAGCATAATCTCATCTCATACTTTGTAACTTTCATCCATTCATTGTTGATTCACCTTAATATTGATCTATAATCTACCACTGATAATTTGAAACCTCTTATGTAATATATCGTCACTAGGGCTCACGTCTCATCAGGCAACATCTGAAGTGATTTTCTAGATCCACTTAGGGACGATACTATAATGCAATAACTGTATTTCATAGCATCCCAATGTGATTCA
>ML267292.1:607-11213 GCA_005239495.1 Nicotiana undulata
AGGCGTTCCGCAGTTGACAGAGTCTCCTTCTTTCTATATCTTTACATTGTATCTCTATTGCCTTTGTCCCATTTATTTCTCGGACAAGAATTGTATAATTGTATAAATTCTTAGAAACTGCTCATGTACTTGTGTCACCGGGTTCTGGGGATGTGTTGAGTCTTATTTTATTGAATTAAATGGATTTCTTGTCGTGTTTAATTTACAAAAATTTATTTATTTGATTATGAAATGCAATAAAGGCAACGATTTAAAAATTGTTAAACAGGAAGGTATTTCAACTGATTAAGGAGTTGGCTTTCCTGACAGTGGTGTACGACGCCATCACAACCCATAGGTTTTGGGTCGTGACATAGACCATATGAGATATGGGTAATATTTATTTTTAATAATTTTTGGAATCCGGCGCGTGGACCCAGGGGTTGACTTTGTTGAGTTTTCTTGGGGAGTTGGGAATTTGTTTCCAATTGTTATATTACAAGTATTGGAGTATATTTTGATTGGTTTTCACGTTGTTTGATTAATTTCGGATCGTTTGGCATCGGTTTGAGGTGTTAGAAAGGCATTGAAGTCGGTTATCGGATTTCGGAGGGAGGTAAGTCTCCTGTCTAACCTTGTGAAGAGGAACTCTCCCCTATGAGATATAATTGTTTTGTGTTGTGGGTGCTACGTACGCACGATGTGCGAGAGTCCATACAAAGCTAAAGAATATTTATGTTCGGGTAGACCTAGGACTTTATCATGTAATACTTGAATTATTTGAACTTATTCTACCGGCTTAATTTATTGAACTTATAACTGAAATTGATTTAGAAATACATAGATATTAATCCGAGCCTTATCATCTTGAGTTGTTGGCAAAATTATTTGAGAAACGGTAAAGGTTATATTCACTTGACGCTCATGTACGGTATTGTAAGTACGTGTCTCGTAATTCGATGATTTCCTTCTTTCTTGTGGAGCGAGCCGAATTCCTCAGCAGTATAATAGATGCATCTATGTTTTGTGTCTCTCGACCCTCGGCAATGTACATATATTCTGGATCAGGTTGAATGACCTCATCATAATCGTGTGTTATATCTCTACTGACCCGAATATTCATGAGATTACCCTTCCACCGATGCCTGGCATTTTATATGGTATACCTTATTCATTGATACTGGTAATATATACATCTGAGATGTTGAGATAGAATACTAGACTGAGAAAGATCGTATCTTTAAATGAAATTTATGGAAGATTATGTAACTTACAGTTTTACCCCATCGTTGATGTTTGTGCTTCATATCTGCTTATGATTTATCATATTGTTTTATTGGACCTCTAGTACGTGTCGATGTCGACCACTCGTCACTACTTCTCCGGGGTTAGGGTAGATACTTACTGGGTACGCGTTGATTTACGTACTCATGATGCACTTCTACACTAAATGTGTAGGATCTAACAGGTTCAATTGGTGATTGTCATGGCGCGTAGGTGCAGCTGCTGAGGAGACTTCATGGTGAGTTGTACCAGGCTACGTATCACATCCCATATCGTGTTATTTATTGTTCTATGTCTTATTTACATTCCAGACAGATATTGTATTATTATTATTGTACTCCTTAGTGAATGCTCATGCACTTGTGACACCGGGTTTTGGGTTACTCTAGTTGATGTTTACGGTTCGGCTTGTTATTGTCATCGTTTAGTTTATATCTTACTAATAATTTAAGTATCCATGACTTTTGAACGCATTGAATCATTTACTTAATAGGACTTATGATTTTTAAAAATAATAAAATAAATAATTGAATTGATAGTTCACTGTTGGCTTGCCTAACGGCGATGTTGAGCTCCATCACGAAAAATATCAAGAAATTGGGTCGTGACAGCTTGGTATCAGAGCTCTATGTTCACTTGGGTCTCACGAGTCACAAGCAAGTCTAGTATAGTCTTGCGAATCAGTACAGAGACATTTGTAATTATCTTCGAGAGGCTACAGAGGTGTTAGGAGCACTTCCCTTCTTGATTCCTCATCGTGCGATTTGATTCCTTTGAGTCTTATGCCTTTATTTCCTTCATGCTCAATCTTATGCGTCGTGGAGCAGTTGTTATCAATTGGGTATCGAGAAGTTGTAGTGGCACTGGAAATGTGGTGTAGGATGTTTTTCCCTACATATTCGGGTAGGCTATTATCGTTGTCGTGCGGAAGGGTGTTTTGTCGTTTCAGCCCAGTATCTGTATTTCTTATGGTTTTGAGGTCATGCACATATTATTATAATGTTCATGCTTTGTTATCTCACCGTGTTGGAGTAATGCTAGTGTGCTTGTTTATGTGTCGAGGCAGTGTATGACTCGAAAGGGGGATTTCTCAGTGCATGGTTTAGAGGCTCGGTATTTAATTCTAGCGAAGGAAAGGCATTCAGACTATGGATGTTCAGGCTTTAGTTGATGGAGTAACGAGACCTTATATTTTCGGGCGTGGTGGAATATTCATTGTGATGTGGTGTCGTCATCCTTGTTTGAACGCATTTAGGGCTCGCCAGTATTATGGTATTCTTCGATTTTCCTTCAGGGCATGGTGTTGTGAAATGGTGCCTGAGAAGCAGTTGTCATAGATGGCGGGGTGTAGGGGTTTCAGAATCAAATTGGTATTTCTAATATTGATGGCTCGAGAAAGCTGATCTTCAAGGAGTCTTAGAATTGGTAGCAATTTATTAGTTCAGGTGCTACAGAGAAGGATTTTGATTTGAGGCAACATTTGGGCAGCGAAAGATGAGGAAGGACATGATTGGAGGTGTCTCGCGGGTGGTTAAATTGCTAGCAGGTCAAGTATGAAAAGCAGAGGTCGCGAAGTTTCTTAAAGGAGATGGTTTTACCGAAGTGGGAGTGGCAGAGTAGCATATGGATTCTATGGTAGAATAGCCACATGCTTTGAGAAATGTTTAGAGCGATTTAGGGATCATGGTGGACAGTGACTAGGTCATCAGATTTTATTTGGAATGGTGGCTACTGTGCTAAGGATGGTTAAAGATGACAAAAGGAAGTTTGCTTAGAGTGTTTAGGGGTTTAAGATCTTGATTATCGTTATGGGATACGACGTGACTTCGAGTTTGTAATGTATTGTCAAACTTTCAGTTGATGTCGATATGGAATGAACAGGCTGGTATAACCGGTGGACGAGCATGAGCTCAAGAGGGTTAATTGATTTCGTAGTAGTTTAATCAGGGCAATGTCGTTGGAAGATGTCGAAATGGAATTTCATAGGTGGGTTATATCCTATGAGCAGGTTAGCGATTGCGTGATTTTAATGAAGTTTCTACGAAGATTTCTACTTACTATCCAGCAGAATGTTGAATATGCGATTGTGGTTGATAATTCGAAATGTTCATGAAAAGTTTAGCAAGAGACTACAAGAAATTTGACGGGTTGACGGTCCGAGATCATGGTAATTGGGAAGGAGGGGTCTTTGTGGATTTTAGATTTATGCGCTTGTAGCTTAAAGCTAAGTAGGGGAGTCCACAGTCTACGATTGGATCGCGTAGTTGTCTACTTGTGTGGTTTCTGGTTATCGATGCATTGGTGGATCATCTATGACTAAGAAAAGGAAATGTCAGGGGTAATTCGAGAAAATAACTTGATAAATGTGTTCTATATTTCGCCTTATCAGTTCATGTACAGGTTTTGGGAAGACTCAGAGTTTATGCTTCTTGTGGATGTGATGTACAAGGGAAAATAATTCATCTGGTTGCTTCTTTGGGAGTGTTCATGTGCTATAGAGCGTTGAGGTTTGGTTATTTTTTGGGACCAGGTCAGAGTCGGCGACTCTCAATAACGGTTCTTGTGGGTTTAAGAATTAAAGTGCAGTGCCTAAGGATTTCAGTCCCGTTGTGTGGTTAAGGATCGGGTTTTTGCAGTGGATTATGAAAGGGACTTGGAGTGTTCTATGTTATCATCGGGTCTGCGGTGCAGTATAGGAGAAATGGGAGAAAACAACTTCGTGTTCGTAGAGGATCTTTCAGAAGAGGTGTACTAGTTAGAGATGTTATTGTGCGCATAAGGAGAGTACAAGATGGTTCATGGGTATTGAGACGATGTGCTCTCGTGAATTCGGTCACTCAGGATGAGTGTTGATTGAGTTTGTTATGTTTTGAATGGAGTTATTATTATTATTTCTAAGGCAAGTCAAGAGTGAATCGGAAGGAGTTGGGTCGGTTAGTAATGATTTGAATTAACATGGTTGTGGCAGTGATTAGTTCCTTCAGCGTGTTAAGTTATACAAGTGGTTTGTGGATGTACGTGCGGGCTTGACAGTCACCATAATTTGATTGATTTGGGAGGCATTTGATTCAAATGGCCTTGTTGTGTAAATGGACTCCGGGAGAGTTATGGCAGCTTAGACCAGGATTTGAGGTTTGTATTTTCTACGGTTATGGAAATTCAGTCGGGTGTTGCAATGGTTCTTCTTAAATGAATTAAGTGAAAGGTTTCTAGATGATGAAGTGTTTATTTTGTTGGAGGTCAAGGATTTATGATGAAATTCTTGTACTCTCGTGTAGCGGCATGGTAAGTGCACCGGGCGGTATGGAAATTTGGAGGTTGTGGACTAAGGTCGAGGTATGGTGTTGATAAGAGTCATGGGCTCGGAGGAGCGGGGGAAGATTTAAGATGTTCAAAGTATCTTGGCATTATTTTCGGGCAGTTGGAGGATGGTCTGTTTGGGGAAGAAGTGTTGGGTATTGAAATGCGGATGCTTGACTAGCACTACGGATGTAGCATGGTCGATGGCCATTGATATTCAGATTTTACTACATGGTGCGAAATGTTGTGGGGGTATATCCCATGATAAGATCGTATAAATGTGATGTGTTATTCATTCGATTGTTAGAGATTTAAATCAAATATGAAGATTTTGGTACTGTCGCCAATGAGAGAGGTTATGATTAGGAGGCGCTCTATTCCTTTGGTTGTAGACCGTGTGAGTTTATTCCGGATTTGACGATCGTCCTTATGTTTCATGAATAGGGTTATTGTGGATCCTTGAAAGGTTATTAGACCAGTATGGGATAAGCGGAATCAGCTTGAGGTACGCTAGTAGATTTATATCAGATCGGATATGTTCATTCAGCATAGTACTGTTATGGAGGAGTCTTCGGGTGTTGGATGTTATTCGTGTCGTCAGTTGTCCTATTCAATACTATATTATGCCATATGGATTGTGAGACGACTTGATTATTCGCACATGTGTTGTGATCCCGTGCAGCTTGTGGTGTTATATGAGCAAGATGGCTCTCGAGATACAGGTCATTTATTGCACCTTAGTCGTGCTTGGGGTTTATAGCGTATGGCGCTATCAGTCTCCCTAGGGACTGTGTTATGCACTTGGCGTGCTTGTGGTCGATATTCGGGCATTTCTTAAGTATAAGAATTACGGCTTGTTGGGTGTTTCCTTACTGATTGTTATTTTTGGATCGGGTGGCACACCTCCACAGATACGTTGTTTGGATTGGGTGGTACGCCGCCACAGGTATGTTGTGTGGATCGATTTGATCGCCGTGACAGTGTCATGTTTGGATCAGGTGCGCCACAACAGTGTCATAGTTGGATCGGGTTTCACGCCGCAACAATAAGATGTTGAGCACGGTTCCCTATATCTATTCTTATGTATTTTTTATCTCATTCTCAGAGAAGGGCTCATAGCATTTTTCGGCTATTTTATTCATTACGCAGCTGGGTAGTTCTTTTTACAGAGTTTGTTCTTCCTTATGTGTCATATTCCAGTTGTAGCTCGTTGGCGCATTGATAGCGTCATATGAGATCTTGGTCAGTGTTTAAGGTGGCTTATTGCTTGAGTAGCTTGTACTGGGTGAGACCAGATTATAGGACCTGAAATCAGTGCAATTGGATTCATGTACGGTATATTAGAGAGAAAATATCATTAATTAGTTCAGAATGAGTTAATGGTTCTTGTCCAGTGAAGGGACTCCATGAGTTATTGATTTGACAGGTGGTTATGAATTCCTGCGCATCTCTTTCATCGTTGCAGTATTGTGAGGATTGAAATCGGGCTTATATGTGTAATGATGTATACTATGGGCGTCGGGTCAGTGAATTTGCAGTTGTTGTGCTTGGAGGAGATTTCCTTGGGCAAATGAGTTATGCATCAACATGGGTGCATGATCATGTGTGGGTTTAGCGTGTGGATATTGATATGGTGTTCGTATGTTAAAATCAGGTTCTGTAGAGAAATTTGGAGGTTGGAATTTGGTTCTAAGGCTTATTGGCTAAATAAAAGGGTGTATCTTCATTCTAGCTCGAGCCAATGTGCTCAACTGGGTTATGGTGGCATGGTTAGGTGCACAAGGTGTTGAATAGTGATTTTGGGACGACTCCGGAGTAGTTCTTAGCACGTTTGAGGACGAACGTATGTTTAAGTGGAGGAGAATGTAATGACCCAACCAATCATTTTAAGAACTAGCGCGTCGTTCGGCGGTTTGAGCCTTGAGTATCTTAACTTCATGTTTTATGACTTGTACGTGTGGTCAGAATTAAATTTCGGGACGTTCGGAGTGGTTTCGGAAGAAAAATTCTAAATTCGGAAGCTTTAAGTTGAAAGAGTTGGCTAAGGTTTGACTTTTGAGTAAACAACCTAGGAATCGAAATTTGAAGGTTCGAATAAGTTCGTATGAGTATTTCGGACTTGGGCATGTGTTCGGGTTGAGTATCGGGTGGCCCAGGAGCGTATCAACGCTTATTATGGAAAGTTGGCATTTGGATGTTTAAGAATTTCTTTAAGTTTGATTTGAAGTGGACTTTGGTGTTATCGATATCCTCTTGGGGTTATGAGCCTTAGAATAGGTTCCTATCGTGATTTGTGACTTGTACATAAAGTTTGGCGTCATTCCATAGTGCTTAAGTGTAATTCAGGTGCGTTCAGTGAAGTTTGAATGTTTGAAAGTTTAAAGAATGTCTTGATCCTCGATTCATGGTTTTGATGTTGTTTGGTGTGATTTGAGGTCTCGAGTAGGTTCGTCTAATGTCTGGGACTGGCTTGTGTAATTAGACGGGTCCCGATATCCTCGGGTGTATTTCAGATGTGCTTGGGTTGTATCACGCTCTTATTTGATGTTTCAAAGTCGTTTCTTTGGACATAAATGTTACCATATTGAGCAAACGACCTTTGATTTTGTAATGACCTGACCGGTCGTTTTGAGAAATTGCACTTCAATCGGTTGTTTAAGGGCATGAGTAGCTCCGTATGATGTGTTATAACTTATGTGATTGGTTTTGGTATTTCAGGTTATCCGGAATTGATTTGGGAGAATGGTCTCAACTAGAAGCTCTAATTTTGAAAGGTTTGACTAAATTTTTGTCTTTTGAGTAAAAGAATTTGAATTTGAGTTTTTATGATTCGGTTAGCTTCGTTGGGTGATTTTAGACTTAGGAGTTTGTCCAGAATGTAATTTGGAGGTTCGTGGTAGAATTAGACTTGAATTGCCGAAAGTTGGAACTTTATAAGTTCTTAGGCTTGAATTCGAGGTTGATTTGGTGTTTTGGAGTTGTTTTGGTGATCCGAAGGTTCGACTAAGTTCGGGTAGTGATATATTACTTGTTGGAATTATTGGTTGAGGTCCCGAGGGCCTCGGGTGAGTTTCGGATAGGTTTGGGTTGTGTTGCGCTCGTTTTTCTTATGTTTCGTCGTCGTTTCTTCAAACATAAATGTCATATTGAACAAATGAGCTCCTAATCTTTTTTGATTGAAGCATTAGAGTCGTATCGTAATTGCAGACCCGTTGTAAAAAGAATCGTCGAATTTGGACATTGTATGAGGATTTTATGGTCATTTTACTAAGGTTGCCATATTTTTCAGATTAATTACGAAATTGTCACTATCGGCGTATTTAAAAATATGCCTTATTTATAAATATTAAAACCTACATATCTCATTCATTATAGGGTCAACTTGAGTGATTCAAAAGCCTAACTTGACTAGAATTTCTCAAGGAATCCATTGGAGGTATAAAACGTGAGTTTTGGGATCGTTTGACACAAGAAACGAGGCAGAATAGCTGGCAGAAAAATATACAAAACAAGGGTTTGTTCTTTCGGTCATATTTTGAGTTGGGGCTCGAATTTGGGCGATTTTGGAGGCGATTTTCACCATATGGATTGGGGTAAGTGTTCTCTACTCGGCTTTTGATTATATTTCATGAATCCATCTTCGTTTTTGGGATTTGATTGATGATTTCAAAGTGAAATTGAGGGAGTTAGGGCTTGAGTTTTGGGGAGTTTTAAGTGAGGATTTGAGGGAGCAAACAGAGTCCGATTTTGACAAATTTTATATGGTTAGACTCAGGAGAGGACGAGGATTATTATTCTGTTATTGTTGACTGGTTTTGAGACGTGGGTCTGGGGCCCGGATTTTGGCCGATTTCGGATATTTGGCATATTTTGTAGTTTTTATTGTAGAATTCAATTCGTTAGCCTATGTTAATGGTATTAATCTGATTATGATTAGATTCAGAGATTTTAGAGATCGAGTCCAGAGACGAGAGCATCACAGAGTAGGATTTTACGTTGTTAAGGTAAGTAACAATTTTAACTTTGGCTTTGAGGGTATAAACCCAGATAATTTGATATCACGTGATTGTTTGGAGGTGATATCCACGCTAGGTGACGGGCGTGTGGGTGTATACCTTGAGGGATGGAGACTTGGTCCATCCCGTGAGGCCTCATGGCCATCATTCATGTTTACGTAGTTACTTGTTGTTGAACTTGTCTGCCTTTATGTTAGAGATCATGCTTAGGCTTTATTCATGATAATATTATTTGTACACAGTCATAGAAATTATTGTACATGTTTACTCAGTCTCTATTAATTGCTGATATGTTGTGATACTTGATGTGGGTTATGTCCCCTTATTTGTTGATGATGGTGCGACTAGTGAGGTACATGATTGGGTGAGACTGATGGCCTGGTTGTGAGGATATTAATACCATAGCGCGTGAGCTGTCCGCGTAGCACGTGAGCTATTCATGCGGGTCTAGGTATTGATACCATAGCGCGTGAGCTGCCCGTGCAGCACGCGAGTTGTCCGTGCAGATCCAGGTATTGATATTATGGCACGTGAGTTGTCCATGTTTAGAGCATATTATTGTACATGAGTTGTCTGTGCCTAGAGCTTGGGATTTGGGAGCCCCTCCGAAGTTGAGTGTATTGAGTGTTAAGTATTGAGTGTTGAGTCCTGAGTGCGAGTGATGAGTGATGGAGTGACACTGCTATGAGATAGTATTTATTTGTGAGGTTGCTGCATTTATCTGTTTAAATTTCTTTGTGGCAATTACTGAGTTATGGAATTTACCTATTTATTTTTGTTTATTTTTAAATTGTGAAAATAAATAATTGGACTGTTTTGTTTAGCTCGTCACTACTACTCAGTTCCTTAGTTATTTATGTTACTACTGAGTCAGTTGTACTCATACTACTC
Organism: Nicotiana undulata; assembly: GCA_005239495.1. NCBI lineage: Eukaryota > Viridiplantae > Streptophyta > Magnoliopsida > Solanales > Solanaceae > Nicotiana > Nicotiana undulata. Next base: position 10,078 of record ML267292.1, read on the forward strand.
CATGCACTATATGTGCAGATCCAGGTGAGTTGGAAGGCGGCGATCGTTGAATTCAGGCCGTCTATGAGACTGCAAGGTAGCTGCTAGCGTCCGTAGGACCTTGTTACTCCTTTTGTTATTTCTTCTTTTAAACAGTTATATACCTTAGTTCATAGATTTAGACGCTCATGACTTAGTGACACCCCGATTGGGGCCGTTTTTGCACTTTATATTAATATTATTTAGAGTTGATTTAGTTTATGAGAACTTTAAATGTTGATATTGTTTTATTAAATTCTTAAAATCGATCAATAGTAATTTCTTGGGAAGTAGGCTTGCCCAGTAACACGATAGGCGCCATCACGACCATTTATGGATTTTGGGCCGCGACAGATTTGTGATTAGATTGAACCATTATAGCCGTATTGCAATTACGTAGCCTTAGCAACAAGAATCGTCAAATTTCGATGTCGTATGAGAGAGTTATGCCCATTTCCGTATCGGGCGAACTTGATGGTTTCTGGTGCGAAGCTTTATTCTCCGCGAATGCGAGAGAGATTTCGTGAACATGAAGAAGGAAATCTGGGTTGACCGGTCAATGCGAAAAATTGCTAACTGCGAGAGAGTGAAATAGAGACTCAATTAGTGTTCAGATGTCAACTGGAACGACATAGAATGAAAGATGTGAAGTTATTCCTAACTTTACAGCCTCTGGGGGATAAGTACAGACATCTCCGTACCGATCCCTCAGAATCTACCAAGTTTGTCCGTGAGCTGTGAGACCTAAGCAACCTAGGGCTCTGATACCAACTTGTCACGCCCCGAAATCCCACCTTCGGGCCATGACTGCGTCTAACGTTGAACCCGCTAGACAAGCCAACGTTTGAACTAAATAAAACTCAATAACGACTAAAACGAACAAGATGACTAAGGCATCGATGGACCACAATGAAATTTAACAAAATAACCAAAATACAACATAGCACTTTCGAAATAAAACCCATATACAAATCCCAGAACTGGTGTCACATACTCACGAACTGTCTAAGGGATTACTACAAACAAAAGGTCTGAAAAGTAAGTACATGAGACTGTCTTCGAAATACAAAGTAAGACAGAGCTGAAAGTGAATAGTAGAAGGTGACGTCAAGGCCCAC
>ML267292.1:11235-23541 GCA_005239495.1 Nicotiana undulata
CCTGCGTAGTCTGCACAACATAAAGAAGTGTAGGTGTAGCATCAGTACAACCGACCCCATGTACTGAGTAAGCGTCGAGCCTAACCTCGGCGAAGTAGTGACGAGGCTAGGACCAACAACAACATATGTACTTGTACAATTTTATATAATAACAGGAAAGGTGGAAACAGAAATAAGCAAGTATGACAGATACGGGGAGAACATGCTAGGGTAATAGGGGCAACAAAATGCTAGCACAGTAGAACAGAGTAATAACTGAAATGTAAAAGTAAAGGCAGGAATTTAACTTCTCAAAAGATAATGAACAAAAAAAGGCAGGGCATGTCCCCTCCTGCATAACCTCACAATCACTCGGCACGGAATGTCCCCTCGTGCATATATAATAACACTCGGCACGGAATGTCCCCTCGTGCATAACCTCACAATCACTCGGCACGGAATGTCCCCTCGTGCGTATATGATAACACAAAGCAACAACATAATGTGAAAGTCAACACTAAGAAGTCTCAAGTGCATGGAAATACATCAATACAATTCTATTGCCCCGGCAAGGAGAAATCATCAATTACAACATCAACAAATGCCCGACAAGGGTCTCAGCTATAACCAACCTCGCATCAGAATTACAATTTCAACAATGTAAGCCTCAACTGAAATAAATCACTCAATAACTCTCCACGTCATGAAACAACATCAAGGTATCACTTTTTAATTCACCAATTACTCACAGGGCGGGGAATATTAAGAACATAGTAAGTTTCATCACAATTGACTCACGGGCATGCTTGACCGCAACACATAGGCACTCGTCACCACGCCTATACGTTGGACATGAGTTACACATAGCAAGTAAGACTCTATACCTAATCCCTCAAGCTGAGGTTAAGCCAAACACTTACCTCGGCTCCAAAGACAATGCAAGTCAAGCCTCCATCACAGCCTTTCCTCTCGAACCCAACTCCGAATCGGGAATATCTTGACATAGTGGATTTATTAACATCAATAAGTACTCAATAGACCAATTCCCAAGTCGAATTATACATTTCCTACTATTTCTCCGAGAATACTAAAATTCGACCCCGGGCCCACACGTTCAGATTTCCGAGAATTCATGAAGGAATCAAGTACCCGGAGTCTAAGGATCGAAGTTATGTGATTTATACAAGGATTCATGGCCTAACATGGAAAATCACGAAATCCTTAAGAACCCTACGGTTTACTACCTAATTCTATGATTTTTAGATAATTTAGTAGTGAATTTAACTAGGAATTAGTGTAAGAATTAGGAGTTTACGGGGTTTTAACTTACCTCTTATAGTGGGTGGGTCGTGGAAGGTGATGCCCCATCTTGGATGCTCTCTAATGGAGGTTAAAAATGGATGAAAGTGAAGAAAACCCGAAATTTTGGACATTTAAGAGGGCTGCCAACAGGGGTTTCCGCACCTGCGACCTCAGGACCGCAGGTGCGGTCTCGCGCCTGCGAGGAAATGGTCGCCCCTGCGAGGAAATGGTCGCCCCTGCGAGGAAATGGTCGCCCCTGCGGAAGAAGGCCTGGGCCCCTGGGCTCGCACCTGTGGAGTTGGGAGCCGCACCAGCGGTTCCGCCCCAGCGGAGGAAGAGCCGCGCCTGCGATGGATGTCGCACCTGCGAAGGCTGGGACCGCACCTGCGGTCACACCAGCTCCTGTGCACCATCAGTGATTTTTGCTGGTTTTTGGCCTCGTGCGGGGGTCCGGGAGGCACCTGGGCCCACCCGAGCCCCCGTCCAAGAATACCAACAAGTTCCAAATCATTAAACAGACTTGCTCGAGCTCATGGAACACTCAATATCAAGCTAAAACTCAGAATCACCCTCCAAAACCCCTAAATTCAACACTTAAGAACTTGAAATTCTAAGATTCTATGACGATGCGCCGGACCGACCCACACAACTCGGAACGAATTCAAATTTTGCAGACTAGTTATAAATGACACAACGGAACTACTCCCGATCCCGTAATTTCATTCGGACCTTGGGGACATAAAATCACCTTTCAAGCCAAATTTCAAATTCTTTTAAAACCTCAAAGCTTCATTAACTCTAATTTTCCTCATTTGGATCTGAAACCAATCAAATCAAGTCTGTTTTACACCAAATTTCACAGATAGGTCAAACAACACATAATAAACTTGTCCCGGGCTCCGGAACCGTAATACGGGCTCGGTAAACGGTTTTCACACAATTATTCATTTTCAAATTCTTTGATTATTTCAGAAAACAATTTTCTTTAAAAATTCATTTCTCGAGCTTGGGACCTCGGAATTCGATTCCGGGCATACGCCCAAGTCCCATATTTTCCTACGGACCCTCCGGGACCGTCATATCACGGGTCCGGATCCGTTTACCAAAAATATTGACCAAAGTCAACTTTATTCAATTATCCAATTCAAAAATCCCATTTTTTAATCAAATTTTCACATGGAAGCTTCCCGGCTACCTGCCCGGGCTGCGCACACATCTTGAGGTGAGATTAACAGAGGCTTTCGGGGCCTCGAAACACAATTTTAGCTGGAATTACTTAGGATGACCTTCTGGGTCATCACAAAAAGCACGAAGGGTGATGTTGTGCCCTTGTTTATGTGTTATTACTTCCGTTGTTTCAAGTTTGATATTTACTTTTCCGACTTACTTCATTATTGTCATAATTTGATATCCTCCTTGTACTGCATATTAATTTTTGGACTACGGACGTATTCCGGGAGATCCACTGTACCGCATGACTAATTATGAACTACGGGACGGAAATCCCGGTAGCTCTATCTGGACGAAACTATATTCGGAAGATACTTATTTGAAATGTGTAGTTGAAAGGCAATTTACCTTGAGTAAGACTATGTTTGAAAGACTATTATTTCGAAAAGTATATTTGAAAAGCATTTATCTTGAAGAAAACTAAGTTCGAAAGATATTTATTGAAAAAGTATATTTTAAAAGCGTTTATCTTGAAGGAATTGCGTTTAAAGATTTTCTTTCTGCAAAGTGTGTGTGTGTGTATATATATATATTTGAAATGATTATATTTTAAAGTTTTCAACGTAAACTTGTGGGTGAAAGGTTACCTTCGAGGATTTGACTAATTGTCAGTTGTTGTCTAAGGCCTGATGTGGGAATTATTGTAGTGTTGTGTTACTTTGTTCTTACTGTGTTGTGGTTTCCGCTTTTGGTTCGTACCCCCGTCCATTCTTTTGTGTATTATTATTATGATGTCCCGTTGTTAATTGTTGTATTTTTTCTTCCTCTTTGTACTTGTTATGTTATTAATTATATCATGTAGTCATTAGATAAATGTCATGTTCTGTCATTCCTATATTTATGCATGTATAGTTTATCAGACCAGTGAGAGTCTTGACTAGTTCTCGTCACTACCTCACCGAGGTTAGTCTTGATACTTACTAGGCACACCTGTAGTATGCTCATACTACTCTTCTGCATATTTTTGTGTAGATTCCAGGATTCGCATAGCCGACCGATTGATTGTTAGCAGTGCGGTTGCTGTTGTGGAGACTCAAGGTAAAACCACTTCAACGTCGCAGTTTCGGAGTCACCGTCTTATATTTTGTTCATACAGTGTTGTACTTATTTCCGAACAGTGGTAATTAAATTTTTTGGTGTAAATCCTTAAAAGCTTATGACTTATACTTGCCGGATTTTGGGAAGATATGCAATATATAGAGAGTTATCTCAAAAAACATTTAAAAGTTTTGATATTATGATTTATGCTTATCTAATATTAGGCTTACCTGGTCCTTAAGACTAGGGGCCGACACGATAGCCAACTGAGGAAAATTTGGGTTGTGACATATTTAGTTTGAATTTATACTTATTAATTTTTAAATAAAGAGAAGTTTTACATATTTAGATATAAAAAAAAATAGTATTAATTAATAGATCTTATTAATAAAATATCATAATAAAATGTGTATTCTCATTTAGACATTTTAATCATAATACGGATTAACTTTCAAACGTGTTAATCTTAATAAAAATAAATGAGGCAATGTGTGAAATCAGAATGATTCATAGCTCTATCGTTTAGTGCAAACAAATCGAACAGAAGTATTCAAACACTGTTAAGATCTTCTACTCCGGCGCTTCCACATATAAACTGAGTGTTGAGCGCCTTATTTCTTTGTTCCGTCCCGAATTTGCATTTGCATACTGATCCGATCGTTTCACTTAGGTAACTGCTGATCTCTTTCGAAATGTTTGGTGTTACGTCGTCCGATGTCTTCTCCTTCCAATTTTTGCTGTTGATCCTAGGGTTTTATTACTATCCGATCTGTTTTTCAGTTAGCGTTCGTTGTTAAATCTATGCTAGGATGCATACATTTTGCACAGTCACAGGCCGTGGATCTCTGGTTAAACGTATAATTGAGTTAATTTATACAGTTAACATTAAAATCCGCCTAATTAATACAGGCGGCCTTAACTAGCATGAGAATAAGGCGTAATTCATTGATTGATATGCGCTCTACATTACTTTGTTTATTTTGTAACTCTAATTTCCTTGGTGATGCCAATAAATTGGAGTAATTTTTATGACTTATTCTTACCAGAAAGAATTTGTGTTTAAATTCCAGGTGATACACGATCTATTGATTAAGGTCTGAAACAGAAGATCTTCTAAGCTGCGAAGATGGTAATATTCCACTGGCTTATCTTTCCAATGAATTCTTCTGGCTGACAACTTTTTTTTCCCATGTGATTTTGGTTGTTGATGAGCTTGTAACTAAATATATTTAAAGATTAATCTTTTGCTGAACATTTTAGGGTCTCTTTAGAAAAGATCAGGAATTTTCTAGGAAAAATATGGAGTCTGTTGATTTTGAAAAAGAATCGTTGTGATAATAGTTGCAAACTGTTCTATGTGCTGCAGGTTGTTCTAGCTGCGTCCATTATTTCTAAGTCAGGCAAAGGTACTATCTTTACTATATCTGTTTTTGGAATCTCTATTTTCTTGATAGTAAATGTGAAGTCAGTCGAATAATTTTTGTGGTGCAATTCTACACAAATTTGGCATCTGCCAATTAATTGATTTGTTCTTTTGACAAGACTGTGAGAATGAACTTGTTAGATCTATTATTCTGCATAATGATTTGCAAAACTATGTGACTCGTTCCTTTTCTGATGTTTACAGACTGAACATTATAAAAGGGCCTTAGAAAAGCACTTAACTAAGAAAAGTTTGTTCAGTTATTATCGTTGAGAAATGTGAACACTGTTAGCAGTCAAGAGATCGATCATTACAAATAAGATTTAGGATAGCATTTGATAGTATAAGTTAGTTTAATTATTATGTTGGAGAAATGTAACAATTGCAATTAATGGAGAAAAAGAAAATTCCATAGGTATAGCTGGAGGCACAAGAGTAAATGATCTCTAATTCACGTGTGATTGAAATCTCTAAGTCATGTGTGATTGAATATCAAGATGCCAACCTCGTATAACGACAGAAGGCATAGAGCAACATGAATAAAGTAGTTTAAAGTAATCTTCAAAGGGCTAGGGCTATCTACTGTTAATCATCATTGACTGACATTGCAATATATAAAGAATGTACTTTACTGGTTTGACTTGTGAACATTTGGAGATCTTTACTCACTTCTTTTCTTGTTTCATAGCTGACAACATATCCTCAAATGAGGTATTTGTGTTTGCAAATAGATCCCCTTTTTCATTGAAAGAAGAGATTTGGCATGCTAATACTGCATGGATACATCTGGTTATATGTTGCTTACCCATTACGACATTTGTTTTGGTCAGAATGAGAGAACAAAATTCTAATACCCTTAGGGATACTAAGTGATACAATAAAGCGCTAGAAAATTGTGGCACATTCTAGGTGTTTATGTAAATATGGAAATACCTTTTTATCCTTACATTTATATTTAGTGAGCTAATGTCTCTTAGCAATTCTTAAGCAAAACAGAAAAGATTGAACATGTTAGCCTAAAGAAAATACATTTTGGGTTGGGAGAAACGTGGAGAGGAATGGTGGAGATAAGCGCAACTAAGACCATGAGATGGTTGATAAAAGGGTAAATCGGTGGGTGGAGTAAAGTAGTAGTATAGGAAGAGAGTAAAAAAGTCTTACTATATATGTGAGGAAGTTATAAAATTATTATTTGAAAGAAAATGACAGGCTTCACATTATAGTTGTCCATACCTACTTGATTCTCTCTTATATTTATTAGTAATAGATGTGACAAAGTATAAGGAATTATTATCTTTCGGAAAAGGGTAAAAGGGAATGTAAAGTATATGCAAAGGAAAGGATTAATTCACGGAACACATACTCAAAGGAGAGAAAAGGTAAATGATACATAAATTTGTAACCATCTACTTGTAACATGAGAAACTTTTGGATAGACAGAAAAAATTATTTGTTTTTCATATCTATTATGTAAAGAGGCTAGAGGTATAAAGGGACAACCAGGTGCACAAAGCATCCCGCGTTCATGCAGTGTCCGGAGAAGGGCCGCATCCCAAGGGGTGTAATATAGACAGCCTACCTTGACGCAAGCATCAATGGTTGCTTCAATGACTCTAGTTGTATAGTGATGAAAAAAGGGGGAGGGAGAAATATATTGGAACTATTATGGTGTCTACTGCCACTATTTGGTTTGCACGCATACCTGTGTTTCCATCTTCTAATCCTATAGGGTCTAGTTCTGTACTTGTTTTAGCTTGCAATGGTTTCTATTATTGACATTTGAAAGAAAAGAGTTTCTGTTTCCTCTGATAATTCCTTCTTGTAGTGGGTCAACTGGCGACTGGCCTTTGATGCTTTCTGGTAAATAGTTCTATAGATTTTTTGCTCTTGCATAGAAAAAAGAAAAGGAACAGCAGAAGCTTCTTTTATTTGATCGTGGTGGGTGGGGTGTTTAATTCAATCAGTTCTTGCATCTGGGATGCTCAATATCCTTCTTCTCTAGTTATAATCGGATACATTTGCCACAAACCACCATTGACTGTATCATTTCACCTCTTCTGCAGCACTTGTCTCGAGGCAGTTTGTTGATATGTCTCGTATAAGAATTGAAGGGTATCTTGCAGCCTTCCCCAAATTGGTTGGAACAGGAAAGCAACATACCTATGTGGAGACTGAAAACGTGCGTTATGTTTATCAGCCGATTGAATCTCTATACTTGGTGCTTGTGACAAACAAACAGAGCAACATTCTTGAAGATTTGGAGACACTGAGGCTGCTGTCTAAACTTGTATCCTTTCTGTTTTTTCTGATACATATTTGCGATTCATTTCTTATCAGCTCTAGGTTATTCTGCCCAACTCTGTTCATTGAGTTTTGATGCTTTTCATAAGAAGTGCTTGTCCTCATCTAAGTTCAAATTTTCATCAAGCTGCAAAATATATCTCCCATAGTTTTTTTATGCTTGTGGATTTCCAAGATTGTTTGTCACATGTAAAGGATTTGGGTTGATTCCTTGACTGTTATTAGGTGCCTGAATACTGTCATTGTTTAGATGAGGAGGGAATCTCGCAGACAGCTTTTGAGCTTATTTTTGCATTTGATGAAGTAATCTCTCTTGGGCACAAGGAAAATGTTACTGTGGCACAAGTGAAGCAGTATGGTGAAATGGAGAGCCATGAAGAGAAACTGCATAAGTTAGTCTTACAGAGCAAGATTAATGAAACTAAGGATGTCATGAAGCGTAAAGCCAGTGAGATTGATAAAAGCAAGGTAGTTCAGGACGCCAGTGCTACCTGTGCCGTAACTTTTAACCTTTCTTTTATCTTGGACCCTTTGAGTTCTATTAGAAGAATCAACATGTGGCAACTGCTTTGCAGATTGAGAAGAATAGAGGTGAGAAAGGAGGTTTCATGTCTCTGCAATCTATGGGTTCTGGAAGAATTGACACTGGCTTTGGCAGCGATACAAACTTATCTAGCTTAGGAGGTGGTGGTTTTGGCAGTGGTTCTGCACTTGGACCAAGCACCGATTTGGATTCATTTTCCACCAAATCCAAGGGTTTGTATTTGTTGTACCTAATCAATGTGCTATGTGTCTTTAGCTCAAACACACCTTGTCGAGGCAGTGCATCACTGAGTTTTGCATATTTTTCCCGCATGGCTTCTTATATTCTTGAGCATAGGATGTGGATTTCTTTCAATTCTAATTAGTATTACATGTCTGTATATTGGGAGGAAAGCAGTGGAATAATATTGGTGAGGAAAACACAAGGCACCAATGTGATGAATGCACGGAAGTCTATAGGGAATACTAATTGAAGGAAAATAAATGCTTCGTTAAGATGATTGGGAGGAATCAAAATTGCATAAGTTTACTGCCTAAGTGTACTTTCAATGTGGAAGGTTCATTGTAGATTTTGAGAAGAAGAAAAGGCTTCTTATATTTCCGCGTGTGTTTACATCCCATGAGCAAGGGAATCTATACAAAGTTCCTAATGCTAATTACAACAACAACAACCCAGTGTAATCTCACAAGTGGAGTCTGGGGAGGGTAGGATGTAAGCAATCTTACCCCTACCCCTACCCTAGAAGGACAGAGAGACTGTTTCCTATAGACTCTCGGCTAATTAAGGAAATAAAATAAATTTATACGTTCAATCCAGCTACCAAATCAAATCAGATTTCCTAAATATAATCAAATCTCCTGAAATCATGCTAATCAACACTCTTAAATCAAATCTTCTTAAATCATGCTAATCAACACTCCCCCTCAAGTTGGTGCAAAGATGTCACACTTGCCCAACTTGCAACACAAAGTATGGAAAGTTCGCTTGTTGAGATCTTTGGTAAACACATCAACTAGCTGTTCTCCCGATGGAACATGAAACAAACTCAAGACACCAATTGTAACTTTTTCTTTGATGAAGTGTCGATCAATTTCCAAATGCTTTGTTCGGTCATGATGGACTGGATTATGAGCTATGCTGTTGGCAGCCTAATTGTCACAATAGAAGGAAAGTTTTCCTTGTTGAGACAGTCTCAATTCCTGTAGTTGCTTTTGTAGCCAAAGCAGTTAACAAACACCCTGGGCCACAACTTTATATCCTGCCTCGCACTTGATCTAGCAACTACACTTTGTTTCTTGCTTTTCCTAGTAACCAAATTTCCTCCTACGTGGTACAATAACCGTAAGCTGATCTTCTGTCATCTAGAGATCCAACCTAATCCGCTTCTGTAAAGGCTTCTGTTTGGAAGTGATCCTGTTTGGAGAAAAGTAAACCTTTCCCTAGGCAAACTTCAGATACTGCAAAAAATGTGAAAGACAACTTGCATAGGAGGATCTCGGAGATCATGCATGAACTGACTCACTAGGCTATGTCTGGCTAAGTTGCTCCGACATGGCAGATTAGGTGCCGTACCCATGTCGACACGACACTAGTATGGGTGTGGGTATGGGATCCGTACCGGATTTGGTCAAACACTTTTGGGTACTTTGACCGCGATGGGCGGAAAAATCCGAGACGAGATACAATTTGATTCCCGAAATCAATACCAAAACTAGGGCGAATTTGAAGAAAATAGCATACCTTATCCAGGAAATCAATTCTTTACTTATCTACAACTTGAGAATAAAAAAGAAATCCACACTTTACAAGCTCTACATAAGTATTCCACCAAATTCCTCATAATTTAGATATTTTATTATTTTTTTGAATTATTTTTAGCAGGATCCCCGCACCCGTATCCGTACTAGGATCCGTATCCCCGAATCTTAGAATTTACATCTCGAAGGATCCGACCTCTAGATCTGCACCCGTGTCGGACACCCGCACCCGTGTCCGAGCAACTTAGATGTCTGGTCTAGTGTGGGAGAGATAAATGGGTCTTCCAACCAACTTCTGATATCTCTCCTTATCAACTGACTCTCTAACTCCGCTTTGCAACTTGTGATTGCTTTCAATGGGCGACTCTGCGAGTCTGCAACCTGTCATACCAGTTTCTTTCAAGAGAACCAGAATATACTTCCTTTGAGAAACAAAGATTCCTCTTTTGGATCTAGCAACCTCAATTCTAAAAAAGTACTGCAATTTTCCTAGATCCTTGATCTTAAATTCATGTGCCAACAACTTCTGCGATCGGGCCATCTCCTCTTTGTCATCTCCTTTCATTACTATGTTATCAACATAAACTATGAGAAGAGTGAGTTTACCCGTTTGATGTCTTATGAAGAGGGTGTGATCAACGTTACGTTATTGGTAACCGAACGAGATCATTGTTTTGCTGAATTTGTCAAACCAAGCTCTAGGGAATTGCTTCAGTCTGTACAAGGCTATCTTCAGTCTACATACCTTTCCTTGACTCCGTGCGGTATCAAATCCAGGAGGAATCTCCATATACACCTCTTCTTCTAAGTCTCCCTGAAGAAATTGCATTTTTTACATCAAACCGTTGCAAGTCCCAATAAAGATTAGCTGCACAAGACAAAAGAATCCTAATAGTGTTCATCTTAGCAACAAGAGCAAATGTCTCTTGATAATCCGCTCAATAAGTCTAAGGCCTCATTTGTTTGCACTTAATTGAGGTCTTAATCTTAATCATTCAGATCTTAGACATTAAGTGCGTTTGTATTTAAAGTCTGAATCTTAATCATTTAGATCTTAATCATTAAGGGAGTTTGTTTGTTTTTACTTCACAACCACTTAATGGGTCTGGCTTGATCTGTATGATTAAGATCTATAACAAAGACTTAATTTTATTGAGATTCTATCATCCACATTCATTACTAACTACCGCCCCGCCTACCATTATCAACTACCACCCCCACCATCCTCAACCACTACCACCAACCACTACCCCCACCACCATCATCCTCAACCATAACCACACACTCACCCACCTCAACTACCACCACCAACCACCCCATTATAATATATAACCATAGCCGACACCACCCACCATCACCTTCCTCAATCACAACCACCACCACCACCACCAGCCACCATTATTAACTATTACCACCCACCACCACCATCCTCAACCATAATCGCTACCAATCACCACTAAGAAGAAGAAAATGCTTCTTATATTTCTGTGTGCGTTTACATCCCATGAGCACGGGAATTTATACAAAGCTCCTAATGCTAATTAAGGAAATTAAATAAATCTATACAATCAATCCAACTATCAAATAAAATAAAATAAAATAAAATCTCCTAAATATAATCAAATCTTCTGAAATCATGCTAATCAACACTCCTAAATCAAATCTCCTTGAATCATGCTAATCAACATTCATAAACATGAACACAGAATGAAATGAATCAAATATCAGTGTTATCAAAGGCGAAAAGCGCAAAAAAGCTCTAAGGTCCGTTGGGGCTTTAAGCAAAAAGCGCAAATACAGTGTGGGCTTTAATGAAAAAAGGCGCAATGAGAGAAAAAGTAAAAATATGCATGTAGTCCAAAACTAATCATTATAAGCACGAATAAGAAAAAAACAAATATATGGACAAAGAAATTGAAAAACAATGACGATAAAGTGAAATATCAATTGTTTAAGGTCGCCTTTTTGTTACGCTCATTGGCAAGGGAAAGTATGCGTTAGAGCTTTGACGCGACACTAAAGCGCCCACAAAGCGAGGCGAAGCGCTCAACGTGTTTTGAGCCTGGCTTCAGGGCTTAGCGCGCCTTTGACAACACTGTCAAATATTCAAGCACCTTTAACAAAAACTTGCTAGTCCTTTATTTTTCTAATTTTGCTCCTTCTGTACGTCCGAGACATTTCACATGAATAATATCCTAAATATTACTGCGACAATTGCATAAGTTTCATCTGAATCAAGAACAGCAATCTGTAAATTCCTACTTGACCTATATAAAATCAATCAATGGAATTTCTTAATGTACACATTCTGCCTTATGTATTATGTGCAACCTGATATTTTACATTTCTTTGGACCAGGGTTTGTTACTGTATCGGTATACCATCTCTTAGCTTTAAAAACTTCTAACTGTTGGTTTAATCTGGGTGAACAAAAGAACCCCAGGATACACATGCGTATGTGTTTAAAGATTCGAAACAAATTTCCGAGTTTAAGCTGGCTGCAGTGTTTTATGTCTAATATCCCCTTGAACGTTGTCGCCAGCTGGTTGTGGGGCTTCTACTGTCTATTTAGCATTGTTTCTGTCTTGCATGAGTTATGCTGAAAATTGACTCTACTATTTTCTTAGTTACTTAGATTTTTCTTCAATTAGATATACATAAAGTATGCAAAAAGCTTGCGAGATGAGGAAACGAGGTTGGGGAAGAACATGACATTGTTGTGCTTCTTCCTC
>ML267292.1:23894-33894 GCA_005239495.1 Nicotiana undulata
CCCAAAAAAAAAACCCAACACACACACAGAGAGACAACCCAAAAAAAAACTGCTTTGTGTTTATTCTTTACCCAATACTTCTTGTTTTTGGGAGGTGAGCTCTACTTGAGACATGCCCCTAAAATCTTCATCATATGTGCATAATTCAAATCCTGGAATCAGTTGGCGGGCCCGAAAAATTTGTGCATCTACATTGTATTACTTCTCTCATGGTTCTTAAGCAGTTTTTCTTTTCTGTCCTATAAATAAACATGTTATTTACTTATGGAGAAAGCACATACTTCTTGGAGAAACATCGAGTAGGTGGTTGAAAACCAATTTGGAATAATTAGCTCATCACATTTATGTGATCAGGTCGTCCAGCTGCATCTGCTACAGCTCCCCCAAAAGGTCTTGGTATGCAGCTAGGTAAAACACAAAGGGCCAACCAGTTTTTGGAATCCCTGAAAGCTGAGGGTGAGGTCATTGTCGAAGATGTCAGACCAAGCATTGGTCAGTCCAAGCCAGCTGCTCCACCACCAACTGATCCAGTCACTCTGACTGTTGAAGAGAAGATTAATGTAACATTAAAGCGTGATGGCGGTATCGGCAACTTTGATGTGCAGGGTACCTTGTCTCTCCAAATTCTGAACCAAGAAGATGGACTTATCCAAGTTCAGGTACTCTCTCTCTTTCTCTGAGCATGTGTAAGCATCCTTTTAATTCTGATTTTTCCCTCCATCTGTGGATCTACTTTAAAGGCCCATAATGGTAATACTGCACATCCTCTTGAAGGCAATGGCACCTGTTCGGCAATGGATGTGGCACACACTAGGCACAATTAGTCACATTTCCACTAGTCTTCATTAGTTCCAAACAAAGAGGAAGTTAAAAATTCTTGAATTGCTGTATATTGGCACCTGGCAAGCACGATCAGGCTATGGCAATATCTTGCACTCCCTCTGTTTCAATTTAAATGACACACTTTCCTTATTAGTCAGTTCAAAAAAGAATGACATATTTCTATATCCGGAAACAATTTAACTTTAAACTTTTCAATCTTACCCACTTTATCCTTAATGATAAGCTTTTATAGCCACAAAAATGTCGTGGCCCCACAAAGCTTTTGCCCCTTAAACTTTTAGGACAACATGTTTCAAAAGTCTTTTTTTTTTATTTATTAAACTTTGTGCCAAGTCAATTGCATCATTTAAATTGAAACTGAGGGAGTAACATAGTTATGCTAACTTCTTCTGATGTACTGGAACGAAGTTTAATGTTATATAAGTTTATGAGAAAGTATTACCTATTGCTTCTTGATCCGTCTATGAAACTTCTTACTTAAAAAAAAAAAAGGTTTATGAGAAAGTATTTCTTTCAAAGAATTGTGTGTCAAATAATGGTTGTTTAGAAGGATATAATGAAATTGCTGTAGATGCGTTCTTCTGAGTTATATTGTGAACGATATAGTGTTTTATAGAAGTTATGAATTATTTCATATATTCATGATGCCCTGTAATCATATAAAGCGTATTGATGTTATATTATTTACATCTTACTGCGCCCTAATGTATTGTGTCCTGTTCTTTTGTAAAATACTTTGTCCATGAGTTCCTTTGATTTGTATCCTCATTCCCTGGTCAGTACCTTGCTTTTTGTAGTTTGTAAATAGAACTTCTATAGAAGGCAGGGTACTTAAGTTATCTATTAAGTTTCTACTTGAATCAAGTGAACTCAGAATATAGTTACAGGCCGTCATGGTTTTGGATCGGATTGTTATTTTGATTAGTCTAGATGCAATTCATGGTTCCTGACCAAGCACTTGTCTGCCTTTTCTTTCTCATATTTTTCATCGGGAGCGTTAACGCTGATGATAGAAGTCCTTTGCGTACCAAGTATGTGTCATTTGTGTATCTTCATTTGCATCCTAAATTCCTAATTCTCTCTGGTTTTCTTTCCATAGTCATCTTTAGACAGCTTGTGTCATATTTTACAGGTAGAATGTATAGTGTCAACATTAGATTTTTGACTGCCCCTTCCATTTGTGTATCTTCATTTGCATACCAATTCTCGCTGGTTTTCTTTCCATAGTCATCTTTAGACAGCTTATGGCATATTTTACAGGTAGAATGTGTAATGTCAACATTAGATTTTTGTCTGTCCCTTCCATTTTTATCTCTTTGGGAAAATAAATTTATTGTATGTTCCTTCTGAAGCTAACCAACGGTCCTCATATTTCTGAATCGTTTGCATCAGATATGGGACTGAGAAGCAATTGGAGGGTGTAAAGCCAAGTGAAGTTTGCATGTGCTTTTTTTTTTTTTTTTTGAATGACTTCTTCTTCATTAAGGAGCGGTGGCAATGCCTTTTCTAGGCTTAACACTTGCCAACAATGTTGAAGACTCAACTAGGCCCATATCAATTTGAAATATGTGTTTAAACATGACTCTGTAGCTCCCAGTTGGCAGGCCTATCTGATCTTAGAAGGCAGGGATAATCTTGATGGTTTTGCTTGTGGTAACTTAATGTTTTGGTCATCTGATTCTATATGTTCAGGTTGAAACCAGTGGTAATCCAGCCATCCTCTTCAAAACACACCCAAATATCAATAAGGAGTTATTTTCTAATGAAAATATTCTAGGCCTCAAAGATCCTAATAGGCCTTTTCCTGCTAATCAATCTGGTGATGGTGTTAATCTCTTGAAGTGGAGAATGCAAAGTACAGATGAGTCGATTTTACCTTTAACTAGTAAGCATCGTGATATTTGGTTTTTCTTGTCTACATCTCTGTTTTTTCATCTTTTACAATTCAATCATGTTTAATCTTTTATAATTAATTTCAACTTTTTTCAGTTAACTGCTGGCCTTCAGTTTCTGGGAATGAAACCTATGTGAATATTGAGTATGAAACCCCAGCACAGATTGATCTACAGAATGCCGTGATTTCTGTACCTCTCCCAGCTCTCAGGGAGGCCCCACGTATACAGCAGATTGATGGAGAGTGGAGGTGACATTTTAACTTCAAACATTACTCTTCCACTTGGTTATTAAAAGTAGTACCCTTTCATATCAAAGAAAAATTCTTGTGGATATTTGGACCAATGCTTGAACAGATCTCGTTGTAATAGAGCTTTTAAGGCTGAAATGGTTTTACACAAAGCTGTAAATATAAATCTGAGTGCTTGCAAATTCTGTAGTGCCTTTTAAGTCAGTTGTATCATACGGTCAAGGCAAGGAAGTGGTTTCATGTTTAATTTAATTGTGTGGTGCGTACATAGTGTATCACCTGCTGCTTTCCCCAATTTTGGTTAGGCTGTTTCCCTAGGTTACTGGGATAAGATTTGTGGAGATTGGAAAATTCCCACTTATTGTGGTTCTTTAATGGGAGGGATGGGTGTGATTTGGTTATTCTTGTTCAATTCCGAACATCAATTCCCCTTTCTTTCCTCGATGATGAAACGGTATTCTGTATCTATCTTGTTGCACAGTGTATAAACTATCCACTGATGATAAAAAAGGCAAATTTTGGTGTGAATATTGGTTTTGAGTGTCGAATTGTTAAGCTCATTAGTGAATTTGAGTTATACAGAGAACTGAAATAGTGAATTTATTGTAGTAGGTGCACCAGTTGCAGATGTATTTTTCCTTTAGTGAAGTTATGCAGCTAAAGCTGTATTGGAGTGGCATGATTACACTTTTAGAACAAAATGTGAATGAAAGAAGTGCAATATAAACACATATAGTCAAAATTGGCAACCAGACTCTGTAACTGCTATCCATGCTTTGTAGTTTGTACCTAATAGTGGCCAACCCAAATCCAGTGAATATGACCAAAACTGTTTAAGTATTGCAATTGATTGAGCGAACTGCTGGTGACTTCTGTTCCTATGATCAAGTGTTCTATTAAGATTCAATAATTTCCCCATTAATTGCAGGTATGATTCCAGAAATTCTGTTCTGGAGTGGTCTATAGTTCTCATTGACAATTCTAATCGCAGGTTAGCTTATGTCGAAACTTGTTTTTGTACTGAAGCATGTGATTGATCTCTAGTACTTATTTGTAACTTTAATGTGGAAATGGAAACTATGCAGTGGATCACTGGAATTTGTTGTTCCAGCAGCAGATCCTGATGTCTTCTTCCCAATTACTGCCCGTTTTACTGCCTCAAGAACATTCAGTGACCTGAAGGTTTGCACCTGTTTCTACACATATTGTGACGCTCCTTTTTCAGCAGTTAGGTTGCTGAATATATGCACTATTTCTGCTTACCTGCTTGGGCTATTTGTGTCTGGATAATTTGATGCTTTACTTATCAATTTTCTTTTATGCTTCTGATTCATGTTCTTTCCTATTTTGATTTCTTTGCATGTGAGCCTTCTTATGTCTGTTCAAGAATCATTCTTGCGTATTTTCCCAAAGAAATCCTGTGGTGGGTGGAATGCAGTTACAATGTTGAGGGAGTTTACTGTGAATTTATGCAATTGATGTTGCCCAAAGTTATCTCCAATAGGTTGCTAAATATTGTCCATCAGAGGTGGTTGATATGTTGATTCATTGTAATTTTCAGGTTGCCAACATTCTGCCATTGAAAGGCGGGTCTGCTCCCAAGTTTTCTCAAAGAATGCTGCTGGCTACCGAGAATTACCATGTCGTGTAACCATAATGGTGGTATGCACAAATGATGTTTGTTTCCCACATAGGATATTTTGTTTTGGCGCGAGTGTATGGGGAAAAGAGGGGGGTGGGGTTCTCTGGATTTTGGCGTCTCCTTTTTGTCCTTTAGGAAAATTTTGGAACGTGGTCTATAGAAGTGACGTTAAGGTCTTGTGCATTCATAGCTTAAGGATAATAAACGTTGACCAATCGATTTTAATATTTACCTGGGCTCCAGATAATAAAGGTTAGGCCAATTGATTTGAACACGAATTCACTATGTTAGATAGATTTCTATTGCTAACAATTTCTTTTGATGAAATACTGTTTCTTCCATTACATCAGAATTCCCTTTCCCCCCCGGTTCTTATTCTTGTGTTAGCATCTGCCAAAATAATCATCGAACTTAGCCCCAGATCTCAGTAAACCAGCAAAATAGAGCGCGTAAAAGTGAAATCAAGAGAATGAAAAACAGCTATATAAAACACGCTCAGCTTCAAACCTAAACCTCACGAAGTTCTCCTGCCTATACAAATGAGCTCTGGCAATTATGGACACTCTCAAGTCTATAAGTAACAGTAATCTGAAAAGATTACTAGATATGGTATTATAATGTGCAAAATCTCATTAGCCAAAACAGCTTTGTGAAATGTTCAGCAATACATCTCAGCAGTCAACAAGCTCCAAATAATGATGCATAACCCACCAGTTTGACCACATGTTACTGCTGATATGTTTAGAAAAAGCAAATCATTAGGACCGCAAAGCCATGAATATCAAAGAGTTTCGCAATGATCCTAGTGAGCTCTACAAAGCAATGAGGATGTCAATATCAAAGAGCTTGAGAAACGTTTCGTCCTCAGAATTTAAACTTGAAATATAGGGACATAGCTAGCGGTTGGTCATACATCTTCAAATTTGTTTGAAAATTTTGATTTGGGTTCAAATTTGTTTGAAAATTTTGATTTGGGTGAAATTTCTTTTGAAGATGAAAATGTGTTTGAACATCACATGAAACATGACTTATATCCACAAGTTCTAAAATCTATCACAAATACCCAACAGTATCATTATCAATAACATTCATTATATTATCGCAAACCATAATCCTGAACATAAATAAATTTGATACAAATTTATCATTTTTTATAATAAACTACATGATACACTATCAGATTAGCGAAAAAACGAAGCAACATTGTTACAAAATAATAAATGGCGGGCTCTTTTATAAAATACAAAAGTTTGGGGCAATTTTTAGAAAATGTAATAGTATTTTGGCCGAAAACATGTGCTTGCCAAATAAAATTCAAATTTATTTTTGACAAAATCTATGGCCAAACGGGTCCATAGTTTCTTCATATTATTTTTACTCCACCTACCAACTGAAGTAAAATCGAGTCCAGAGACTTGATTGCATTAGATTGCATAATGACTTTTGAAACCCTCCCCCGTCCCCCCCCCAAAAAAAAAAGAAAAATCAAGTAGGCGTTTTGAATAAAAGAAGAAGGGTACGTAATTTTTGCCCATGTCTAAAATACTCCTAAAATAGTTTTAGTTGTCTTTTTCGGAATTTTAGGAATTTTCTTTATTTTTTTTTGTATAATTAGTAGCATTACAAATCATGAAAATAGCAAAAATATTCTATATTTTTACTCTTCACATTTAGATCTAATTGCATGTTAATTGCATTTTAAAAAAAAGAGAGTAATACATTAGTTATTTTGGTTAATTAATCTTAGCTTAATTAAATAATTGATAAATAAAGTAGTGTAAAGGGCTAATTTTGCAATTTAAGTTCCAAGGATTATATTAGTTGTTTAGTGGCTAAAAATGAAAAAATGAAGAAGAGAAAAGAATTGGGGCTGCTAGTCAAAATCGAACTGGGCCAAGCTTGGAGGCCCAGTTCACACCAACTCCGCCCAACCCAAATCGAGCCCCAACCCGTTGACCCGCCATCTGCCCGACCCAACTCCCCTTAAACCCCAGCCTTTGTTTCATTTAATCTAATGGTTCATTTTTTTTTTTTAAATAATCTACTAGGCAAGGCCTAGGGCTAATATTATTTATATAAATAACAAGTAAATAATGTCAGTGTTGTCCTACTAGGTAAGACCATACGAAATATAGAGTACATACTACCTATTACCAATATTAGGCTATTAAACCTAATATTGATATCACATAAATTTTTGCTATTTGCATTATTAAAATGTACATAAATACAACTAGCCTAAGTAATGCACAAAACCCAGGTAGTATCATATGAGAGACTCCAATGCTTGCATTGACAAAGCCTTGATAAATTTGTTTCCATTGCCAAATTCCATAGTAAAATCCATCCTCCCTACATGTCCTTGTACCATGTTGTATTTGATAATTTGTTCTAGCCTCCCACGAAAGTCCAGCTCCAGTGGTAGTCCTTCCGTATGTAAGTAGCCAGTGTTTGCGAGTATCTGCGTGTGCTTGCCTTCGTGCATTTGATTTCCACCCTACATTGCCTTTTCCTTCCCCACTGCACATATAAATTACGGAAAAGGTCCAAATATGCCCGTGAACTATTTGAAATAGAACAAATATGCCCGCCGTTAATAGTTTGGCCCAAATATGCCCAAACCGTCCAATAGTTGTGCAAATTTACCCTTTTTAACGGAAACAATATTTTTTCTTTTCTTTTTTTAATTAATTAAAATCAAAATATTTTTTTCCAGTTTTTAGAAAAATATTGCTTTAAAAAAATTGAAAAATAATTTCTAAAACAATTGGTTTTATAAAAACTAAAAAAAAAACTAAAAAGCAATTTTCTAAAGCAATGTTTTTGTAAAACTGAAAAAAAAACAAATATTTTCTTTTGATCAGTTTTTAGTTTAAAAAAAATTCAATTTTTTTCCAAGAAAATTTCTTTTCAGTTTTTTTCTAGAATTTACAAAAATCATTATTTTAGAAAATAATTTTTCAGTTTTTTTAAAGCAAAATTTTTTTTTCGTTTTTTCAATTTTTAGTAAAAATAAATTCAGTTTCTTTTCAGTTTTTACAAAAACATTGCTTTAGAAAATTTCTTTTTAGATTTTATTTCTGTTTTTACAAAAATATTATTTTAGAAAAAAAATTTCAATTGTTTTGTAAAAACTGGAAAAAAAATATTTCCCTTTTTTTTCTTCAGTTTTTAGAAAAAAAAAACTTTTAGAAAAAATGCTTTTTGAT
The DNA here is from genome assembly GCA_005239495.1 of Nicotiana undulata. Lineage (NCBI taxonomy): Eukaryota > Viridiplantae > Streptophyta > Magnoliopsida > Solanales > Solanaceae > Nicotiana > Nicotiana undulata. Next base: position 31,732 of record ML267292.1, read on the forward strand.
TTTAATTAATTAAAAAAAGAAAAGAAAAACTACTATTTCCGTTAAAAAAAAGATAAATTTACACAACTATTGGACGATTTCTCCTCTCTCCTCTCTCCTCTTGCCACTTGCCTCACGCGCTCTCTCCTCTCTCCTCTCCTCTTGCCACGTAGCCTAACAAACCTCTGACAGAGAGAATATTCTTCACCCGTTTTTTCCGCGGCTTCTCTCTCTTTTGGAAGGATTTTAAGATTAATGGGAGCCTCAGGATTAAGGAGGATTGATCCTATCCTTCCATTTGTCAAAAATCCGCCTATCTAAAAAGATCTACGAACTCAATCGTTTCTTGGGAGCAAAGGCAGGGAAGCTTGGATTTTTGAAGATAAATACTCTCTCATTTCGGATTTAAGGGGGAGAGGATTTGAGGGACAGATTTTCGGGGGTGAAGAATTCTAGGGTTTGAAGTTTATTTTTTTCTAAATCTTGGTCTAATTTTTCCTTTTTTCTATTTTTTTTAGCCGCCAGTAAATAAAAAAAAATTATTACTTCAATCTCTACTCATTTTGATATATGTTGAGAGAATTTCAAGGCTTTTAATTCTGAAAAATTATGCCTCCTGGCTGAATGGCTGCTGTTCAAAGTTTGCTGGGTTTCTTCACTAACTCTTAGCCTTTATTTGGCATTTTTAGTTGATTCACCTGCAACCTAGAATATTGGAATCTTATCTGTGTAATGGCCGATTTTCTTTATTATTGAAGAGATTTGCTCTTTCCCAGGTTCACTTTCTTTTCCTTTTTTTTTTTAAAATTTATTCGGCTTATTGTTATTGATGATGAGGATATGCATTTGGAGAGTCATTTTAAGATTGGTTAAGGTTTGACTGATTCATATTGATTTAGTTTATGACTTTAGTTATTGTCATTTTCACTTAAGAAATAGTTAACTGGACCTTCAATCTTGTTTATTATTGCATGTTGGGGTAAATCATGCCAAAATTTGGTCATTTTTGCACCAAAAGTTTAATTCGTTTGTTTGTTATACTTAAATGACTACAAATTTAATCGGACCACTTCACTAAAATCTAACACTAATAAACAGAGGCGTAACGCAGGGTAGTTTAAATATAGAGCCGAACTGAGATTTTTACTCAAATTCATTGCATGTTGTGTCCATTTCCAAGATTTTTGCTATATTTTTTGTTCTTGTTTTTGTTATTTCGTTTAATGAAGTTACTGTGATGGAGTTTTGGATGATTTCAAAAAAATGTGTTAGGTTCTCTATTTGTTATTTTGCTTTTTCAATTTCGAATTTGAGTGTCTCATAAGACCTTGTATATATTTGATTTCCTGTCTTTGAGACCTTGTAAATACTAGTGTAAATGGGTTCGTAACTGATGCTAGCTTTAATAGAATAATACCCGAATATCCTAATTTGTTTTAGGCGCGGATTTTACACTACTATCGAGATTGCGTACATGCTCGCGTGACCTGATCTCGATTTTCAAATAAATCAAGGTATGCGTCCGCGCGACTTATGACTATATTTTCTAAATAAATCAAATGTCGTGAATTGTGTACCTGTATTGTAATATGTAATTTCACGGTAACACGTTAACTTTCTTAACACGTTCATATTGTAATTCTTACTGTAATATGCAATGCACATTGTTCATATTGTATAGCAATTGTTAGATTTCTCTTAACTCGTTGACTTCCTTTGGATACTACTTGTTTGGTGATTAATTTCAGTAAATTCCCATCTCCTGAGCAATTGTAATATGTCAATTTCATACCTTTAAAAGGGAATGAGCATGAATCTATTTTAGTAAGAGTACTCCACAATCACTGGACTATTTTCTAAATGCATGAAGTGTCATGAATTATGCACACGTCTGCGTGACATAATTTTTGACGCATCAATTCAGGCGGGTATACGCATACGTAAGCCCATCTTAAAATAATTCTTTAAATACAATTGAATAATAAGAAGCGGTAAAAAATGTAAATACACATAGGTATTAAAATAAGTAATTAAACAATTTAGGCCAAGTATAAATCATTAAGCGACCTTGCTAGAACCACGGAACTCGGGAATGGCTAACACCTTCTCTCGGGTTAACAGAATTTCTTACTCGGATTTCTGGTTCTCAAACAATTTGAAACAGAGTCAAAATTCCTCGGTTTT
>ML267292.1:38894-41489 GCA_005239495.1 Nicotiana undulata
TAATCCAAATGAAGCCTAATTAAGCGCCATAATAACCAAATTCGTCTAATCTCATCCTTCACAAAGGGGTTTTGAATGGATACTACGTCACAATATGCTTTAATATGAGTTGCACATGTATATATGATGACGTAATACGAGTAGTTGTGGAACAACACATACACATGCAAGTTTTTAGAAGGGGAAAATCAATATACAATTTCTTAACTCAATATTACCATTTATGAATTTTCTGAAATCTCTCCTTTTTTTCTTCTGAGTTAAGTTTCTCTTCCCCACAAAAATGTATAGCTCACTTTTGCAAGTTCTGCTTGCTGAGACAAAAAGGAGTGACTTGAGCGTAAGAATTTTTATCTATTTAATCTACGTTTGAATTAGTTAGGTGGTTACCAGTTAGTTAATATGTAGTTAGCTAACACATAATAGTGGATTAGTGTATGTGTGTGTTGTAAGTGATCTAGAAGTTAGTGGATCAAAACAACATTTATTTTACCTCTCAATTTCTAATAGATGACAACTCTCGTTTTCTTTCTTCCCCGTGATTAGGGTTCTATTCTCCTCAATCTCTAAGTTTCAGCCTGGTATCAGAGCCACGAGCTTCGTATTCTAGCTCGTGGATTGATCTGATTTTTCTCTTCTACCTCTTTTCTCATTTTTGTTCATCATTTTCGTCTTAATTTTTCTCAATTCTGACTCTAAAATTCAGAGTTGTTCACTAATGGCGGGTGGCAAATTAGATAGGGGAATATGTTTGCTACTACAGATGTTGCCTCACAAGTGTTATTGAATGATGAATCTGAAGGAGTCATTGTTGCAATCACTCATCCATTGTATCTAGGCTCTGGTGATGCTAGTGGAGTTTCTATGATTTTAATTGAGTTGACTGGCATTGATAATTTCTTATTGTGGTATCCATCTATGTGAATTGCTTTACTTTGTTGTAATAAACTTGAGTTGGTCGATGACGGAAGGACGAACGAGCAATTTAGTGAGAAATACTAGTATACGTGGGAAAGGTGAAACATGATTGTATTTCCTTGATTGATGAATCCATTTGCTCCCTCTCATTACTGGCATTGCATATATCTCTAATGGTCACACTGTGTAGATGGACCTACATTGGCAGTTTGACAAGGTGAATGATACTCGTAGCTTCAACTTACACAAGAAAATTACAACCTTAAGTCAATGTACTTCTTCCATCTCAATGTATTACTCCAAGATTAAAGACATTTGGGATGAGTCTGAGTCTTTAGTGCTCACATCGGGGTGTGACTGTGCAAAATCCAAGAATTTAGTAGTGTATCTGTGACACCAGAATTGTCACGACATAAAATCCTACCCCGTCGTGATGGTGCCCGACACACCGGCTAAGAAATCCGAAACAAAACAATAAAGAACTCGAACACATATATTATAGAAATAACTTAAGTCTGAAACCTCAATGTAACAAAATACTGCCAATACAAGGTAATCCCCCAGAAACTGGTAAATAAGGTGTCATGATCTCTACAACAGAGAATAAGTATGAAAAACTAAATAACAATACTGTTTGAACTAAAACAACAGTACAGAAGAAAAGACAAGTCAAAACTGCGGCCAAGGATACAACTCTACCTCGCCTCTCGAAGATAGGTCTAACAGATAAATTTACTGCTGATAACTGGTCCCCACACCTAGATCTTCACAATTGAGTGCAGAGTGTAGTATGAGTACAACCGATCCAATGTACTCAATAAGTATCATAACTAACCTCGACGAGGTAAAAGAAGCACGAATTATAAATGATACTAGTTATAACCTGTACATTTTCATCATTTAAAAAGTACAGAAAAACAATAAAATCAAGTCATAAAGCACAAGAAGAAGCATCTGTGTGTGTATGTGTAATTACTCAAATACTCTGTTAAGTCAATAATCAACATATAGAGATGATATACATTTAAATTAGGTAATTAATTTGTGATGACCCAAAAGGTCATCCTAGGTAATTCTAGCTAAATCTATGTTTCGAGGCCTCAAAAGCCTCCGTTAATCTCACCTCGATATGCGTGCGCAGCCCGGGCAGGTAGCCGGGAAGCTTCCATGTGAAAAGTTGTTAAAGATGGGATTTTTGAATTGAATAATTGAATAAAGTTGACTTTGGTCAATATTCTTGGTAAACGGACCCGGACCCGTGATGTGACGGTCCCAGAGGGCCCGTAGGAAAATATGGGACTTGGGCGTATGCCCGGAATCAAATTCTGAGGTCCCAGACCCGAGAAATGAATTTTAAAAAAAATTATTTTCAGGAAATAATAAAGGATTGTGAAAATGAGTAATTATGTGAAAGCCGTGTTACCGGGCCCGTATTGCGGTTTCGGAGCCCGGAACAGGTTTATTGTATGTTATTTGTCCTATCTGTGGAATTTGGTGTAAAACGGGCTTGATTTGATTGGTTTCAGATCCAAATTAGTAAAAAGGGAGTTAATGAACTTGTGGGGTTTCTAAAGAATTTGAAATTTGGCTTGAGAGGCGATTTTATGTTCTCGAGGTCCGAATAAAATTCCGAGACCGGGAATAGTTCCGTTGTGTCATTTATAACTTATCTGCAAA